>JARVZY010002957.1:0-54000 GCA_030686995.1 Artemisia argyi
CTTTGACCACCTCCTCCCCCAAACATACCCGTGACCCTGCCACAACATCCAAACACCATCATCACACTTCCACCTCCCCCCTCCTCTGCCACACTCAACACCCTACACCCTATACCTCTTCCAAACACTACACTCCAATACAATCCCCCTGGTATCAATTATCTCCAAGAAAAGGCCAAATTCAATTTGGGCGCCAAATTCAAACAACGGTCAGGATTGCTTCTACTTAATCCTATTGTCAAGAATAAAGATGGGATGTGCTCAGAAGCACTCAGGAACCCTAATTTCTGAGTATAAATTGAAGCAAGGAAGCAGTGGAGCAAGCTAGTTAGAATTTTAGTCTTAATTTAATTTTTCAAGCATTGTAATTTAAATTTTAAATCAAAGTCTCAGTTGTAATATTACTCTTTCATTATTCATATAAGTGTTGTTTCAGAAATTCAAGTGTTTAGTTTAAATTTCAATTTACTAAGAAAATACAAAAAAAAAATAAGATATAAATAAAAAAAAAAAAAAAAAAAAAAAAAAAAAAAAAACAAAGGTGAAGATGGATGCAGTGGGTTAGAGGCTCTGTGGGGAGCTTATAGGAAATAATCTTGGTTCATTGGTTCTCAGTTCTAAGCCTGGAAAGCTTTTGTAAGCAATCTTTCTTCATTTTCAAAATAGTACTGTAGCATAGTGTATGTACACTTATATTGATGTTTATCAGTGATTTCTAAGCTTGTTTATGATATTAGAATGGAATTGTTGCTTATGTGTACCTATTGTTCAATTGGACCTTAAAATCTCACAGCTTGGTCTTTCCACTGTCACAAATTGTAGTTTTGATAATAAGTATTCATCAGTCATAATTAACACATAAGATTGCTTTAAATATATCTAAGTGAGCTTATTAAACTATGCTGCATCATTAGTTTAACTCGTGTGTTCATTTCTTGTTGAAATACTCAAATCAGTGATGTATAAAGGGGTGTTTGGCTTGACTGTGTATGGGATGTTTAGACTTAAGATTGTTGTTACCTTTGGTTCCTTTAGTTCACAGTAGGTCCAAATAAGTTTAATTGAGCACAAAATCCTGGTTTGGTAACAAGAAAGACAAAATCTCTTTCATATGTTCCTTGTAGTTTAACTGTTAAGGATTAAGGCCACACATCATTGAGATTAGTTAAATAAGTTGTTAAAGTAGCTTGATCTCACCTCATTTTTACTTGAAACATAACTTTTAATCACTGAGGATCAATCCAAACTCACAAAAGTCAAAGTTTTGCAAAAATTGAAAAAGGTCAAAATTGCATTTTGGTCAGAATCTCACTTTTTGGGAGATTTTTCCTGATTTTTGTGGGATGAGTTAGGACCTGAAACTTATTGTGCTTATAGACTACCACCTCATCTACAAAAATCTGTGCTCATCTCAATTTTTAGAATTTTTGTGTGAAGTATGCATATCATTGTTTGAGCCTGCAGGGGAAGCAACCTCCCGTGCACCACCAAGATTGGCCATTTGTTTTTGGTCACAAATTGGTAATGATTTGACCATGAGGTTAAATCTGTGGTGATTATTGAAGCTTGATAGTTTGTTTCACTAGATCCACCCTAGTTTTAGACCCTAAGTCACCTCTGTGGACCCCACAATGAGCTGAAATTGCCCTCATTAGGCCTGTTTCAGGGGTGCTTGTCTGTTTGAGCTTATTAGTATAATCAAGTTCTTATTTGTTTCTCTTTCTTGCTTTGGCCAGTGTTGTTTAGCTCATTAGGTAAGGTTTAGTTAGTCTGTAACTCATTAGTTTAAGTTTAAGTGTTTACTTGAGTTTCTCTTGAACCAACAGTTTAAGCTTTTGAGGGGTGTTAGCTCAAATAAATCCAACTAATAAATTTTGAAGAGCTTATCCTTGATCCTTGCTTATGATTCCTTATTTCTGGACTCAAATTGTCTATTAGGAAAGTTGTTTTGAGCTTTGATTGGCTAGTTGTTAGCATTTTTGAGTTTTTGATAGCTGAGTTTGCACATGATAAAACACCCCTGATTATCTTAGCAGTTTGAACACCCCTAATTTACAAGACCCCCATTTGCTCAATATTGGCCCCCAAGGCCTGATCCCTGGCTTTTTGGAAAGCCTTCCAGGTTGACTTATTGATTCCACTTCCATTTGGTACCATGGATCACTCTTGCGGGCCCCACAGTGGGCTGCACATTGCCATTTAGGCCTGTTTGGGTCTGTCAACAAATAGGGATTGCTTATTAGCTTAAATTGGTTATTCAGTGTAGTATTCTTGTTGTTTTACCATCGTTCAAGTTCTATTAAGTTATTTTCAGCTTAATTCATAGCCTGGGTACACTGCATTGCTTATTTGAGCTTATTTACCCCACAAAAAGCTTCACAAGCTCACTGTTTGGCTTTTTGCATAACACACAGCTTATTTTTGATCTTAAGACAAAGTCCCTTCACAAAAAGTGTTTGATTTCAGTTATAAATTAGTTGTGTAAAAGAAAATTTGGAAAAAGACAAAAAATTAAGAAAGTGATAGCTTCTATTTAAGCCATTTTGGCTTATTTTCTGCTTATTTATAAGCACTTTTCATTTTTAAATTTTTCTCAGGTTCCTTTTTAGTTAAAATAATTTTAGGAATTTTTTCAGATTTTTCCTTGTTCATTTAGTATTTTTTATAATTAATTTTAGTTTAAATTAATTAAATAATTAGTTTTAATTAATAATTAATAATTAAAAAGTAGAAAAAAATAGGTTTTCTGTTTTAAAATTAGTTTTATAATATTTTAGATTTTTCTAAATTTAATTTTCATTTTTCTAGTTAATTTTCATAATTAATTAATAATTAGTGTAATTTAGTTAATTAAAAAGTAATTATTAATTAGTAATTAATTAATAGTAATTAATTAATTAGTGTAAAAATTAATTTTCTTCTTCTAAAAATTTTCTTATATCATTAGGATTGTAAAAATATAATTTTCACGTTCGTA
Source organism: Artemisia argyi (assembly GCA_030686995.1). Classification (NCBI taxonomy): domain Eukaryota; kingdom Viridiplantae; phylum Streptophyta; class Magnoliopsida; order Asterales; family Asteraceae; genus Artemisia; species Artemisia argyi. The sequence continues at coordinate 2,978 of JARVZY010002957.1, forward strand.
GGACTTTATTTGCTCACGTTTCACTTTTTATTTTGCGCGTTCGCGTTTATTTTAAATCCAAACGCGCGTTTTTAGGTTAACTTACGTTTCCAAGTTATCTGATCATCAGTAATTGTTCCAATAGTGTTTCTAAGCTATTCTCAATCATAATCTCGTAGTTTAATCATAATAACTAAATTCCTGATCCTTCTGTTAAATCACCCGATCACTTTAAACGTTTTTTTAATACAATTGCTTACCTCGCTGGGACATAACGACCCGGGAATACACTGTACTCCTTGGTTAGTTGGTTTTAGACGTTTGACTTGGTTGACCATCACCTGGTAAACTTAGTTAACCGTTCGGAATCAATCAAAATTTGGCGCCGCTGCCGGGGAGGTAGCTGCGTATTCAAAACATTTTTTAGAGATTAGTGGTTTTTCATTCATCACTGTATAAACACCACCACATTTTTGTAAATTTAAATCATAAAACAAAAACGTCATTAACACTTTACCTAAAGTGTTAACAACACCAAAAAAATCAAAAACAAACAAAACAGATCGTTACGTTTTCTATATCGCGTTTCTTTTAAGGTAATTCTTAAAGAGATACGATTTTGGTAAACGAAACGATACCAAAAATATTGTCCAAAAGTTTTTTCACCCATACACAAAAACCCAAAAAAATTCATCTCTTTCTTGTGAATAATAAACTACATAAAAACAAACCGTCGCAAACCAAGGCAGAACACCTACCAACTGGGGGTGTGGACATAATAAGTTCCCAAACAAAAGATTTAAAACTTGCCTTTGTATCCTTGTGAGTGGTGTACCTTTTTCAAAGAAGCCATTCATTTGTGATTATTGGTTTAAGTTCACTGTTGATTTGCCTCGATCTTGTTTTATTGAAATTTTGTTAGTGCATGCGCACTCGTTCACAAACGAAACGAAATAGTCAACTGAAAAACGTAACTGAGTTACGTCCTATTGTTGAGGATCCAGTTCCGAGAATGGACGGTAATCAAGAACCACCCATCATAGATGATGCAGCTCCTGATCTCCGAACGATGGAGGAGCTGTGTCAACCCACAATGCTCGGAAGAGGCGGGCCCATTGCCCCTCTTAACATTGCTGCCACTGATTTTGGACTTAAACATCACATGATACAACAAGTCCAGAATTCGTGCCAATTTCATGGCTTACCTGGTGACGATGCAAATAAGCATCTTGATAAATTTCTTACCGTCACCCAAAGCATGAAGCAGAATGGTGTCTCCGATGATGCCCTTCGTCTATCTTTTTTCCGCTATTCTCTAACCCATCATGCCACTGCATGGTTTGATCGACTTCCTAAGAATTCGATTCACACTTTCAAAGAAATGGTGACTAAATTTTTAACCAAATACTTTCCACCATCCATGGTTTCTAAGTTACGAAATGACATTAGTAACTTTCGTCAACATCCCGAAGAGTCTCTATTTAAGGCATGGGAACGCTATAAGCTCTCCATTGATCAGTGTCCTAACCATAACATGTTACTCGTTACCCAAATAGATACTTTCTATAATGGGTTGACATTGAGACACCGTGATATTCTCAATGCTGCTGCTGGTGGGACCTTTATGAAAAGGCGCCCCAAAGAGTGCTATGATCTCATTGAGAACATGACTGCCCACCATAATTTTTGGGATTCCTCAGCCGAGAGGGAAGAGTCATGTAAGTCTGTCACTCCAGCATCTTCTGAAATAGCGATCCTCACTAAAAAGATGGATGATTTCGCTACGGCTATGTTGAGGATGAACCAAAGTATCCAAAATCAACAAGTCCAAAATCAACAAGCCAAAGTCGTTAGTCAAAGTTGTGAAACTTGTGGAGGTCCACATTCATATTCCGAGTGTCCAACCACTAGTGGTTACACTCATGAGGATGTATATGCTGCTCAAGGTTCCTATAATTCAGGAGGTAATAACTACCAACCGCAAGGGGACCGCAATCTTCTTAGCTATCGTTCTAACAATTTCCTTGGACCTCCCGGATTCAATCAAAACCCTAATGTCCCAAACCGTAACCAAAACCAAAATCAGAATCGAACGAACCAAGGTTACCAAAACCAAGGAAATGTCAATCAAACCCAAAACCAAGGTTTCCATCATAACCAAACTCAAGGTTTCCAAAATCAAGGAAACTACAATCGAAACCAAGGTCAAAACAACTATCAGGGAAACAATTCTCATGGACATGGCAACCAACATCAGGGAAATTTTCAAAACCACGGTTCTCATCAAAATAACCGGGCTCAAAATTTTCCCAATCAAAATCAAGCCATCACTCCAACTACTCAGAATTACCCTAACCAAGCTCCTCCTAACCATACTCAAGCAATTGTTCCAACTGGCCCATCACATGATGAGTTGTTGAGACAATTCATGAAATCTCAGGAGGAAATGAATAGGGTAATGATGACTCAGATCGCAGACCTTAAGAAGTCTTTAAATGATCGACCCTCGGGCTCAGGTATTACTTTACCTAGCAACACGATCGCTAATCTGAGGGGCGATGTTAAAGCGATCACAACGAGAAGTGGTGTTTCCTATGATGGACCCAAAGCTCCTACTACCTCTTCTTCTCCTCCCAAGGTAGTAGAAAGTGAGCCTGAGGTGACAAAGGACAAGGTGCAATTTACTAGCCCACGAAGTACCGCACACGTCCATCCTCAGGTTGTACCAGAAACCAAACCAAAACCAGGAGTTGTCTTTGAACCACCAACAACTCCTGGAGAGAACCCTAAATCCAAACCTTCACTACCATATCCATCTCGGTTACAAGACCAGAAGCTCCGCGAAAAAGCAAATCATCAAATGGAAAAGTTTTTTCAAATTTTCCGAGATATTCATTTTGATATCAGTTTCGCGGATGCTCTCCTTTTGATGCCTAAATTCGCATCGACAATCAAAAATATGTTGAACAATAAAGAGAAGCTATTCGAAATGGCACGAACTCCACTCAATGAAAACTGCTCTGCAGTTCTTTTGAAACAGCTTCCCGAGAAGCTAGGAGATCCGGGAAAATTTCTCATCCCATGTGTTTTCCCCGGGATGGTTGAGTGCTTCGCCTTGGCCGATCTAGGTGCAAGCATCAACTTGATGCCTTATTCAATATGGAAAAAGCTCTCTCTTCCGGAACTCGCCACCACCTGCATGACTCTAGAGCTTGCAGACCGCTCAACATCTCGTCCCCTCGGCATTGCCGAGGATGTATTTGTTAAGGTGGGGAACTTCCACTTTCCGGCAGATTTTGTGATTGTCGGTTTCGATGCTGACCCACGAGTTCCTCTCATTCTTGGGAGAGGATTCTTAAGAACGGGTCGTGCGTTAATCGATGTGCACGAAGAGGAAATAACTCTTCGTGTTGGTAATGAAGCAGTAAAGTTTAACCTCGATCAAACTTCAAGGTACTCCTCTAATTATGACACCGAATCAGTAAACCGAATTGATGTCATTGATGTTGCGTCTGAGGAGTACTCTCAAGAACTTCTTGGTTACGTTTCGAGTGGCAGTCCCACTCCATCTACTAAGCCTATCATATCCGACTCTTCCCCTTCTCTCACTCCTTTTGAGGGAAGTGACTTCCTTTTGGAAGAAGTCGAGGCTTTTCTCGCCCAAGATAGTTCAATTTAGGGTAAATTTGATGAGGACTATCTTGATCCTAAGGGGGATTTTCTTTTGCTAGAAAAATTATTAAATGAAGATCCATCTCCCCCTCTTCCTCCAAAAATACTTCATAAAGAGGAAGTCAAAAATGTTGAAATAACTGATGACTTTCCTGTGGTTGAACTTAAGGACTTACCGCCTCATCTTGAATATGCATATCTGGAGGGTGATGATAAATTACCCGTCATAATTGTTAAAAATTTAAGTGTTGAGGAAAAGGCTGCTCTCATAAAGGTTTTGAAGTTGCATAAACAAGCAATTGCTTGGAGAATCTCCGACATCAAGGGCATTGACCCTGAATTTTATACTCACAAGATTTTAATGGAGGATGACTTCAAACCAGCAGTCCAACACCAAAGAAGGGTGAATCCAAAAATTCATGAGGTCATTAAACAAGAAGTTTTAAAACTTCTTGATGCCGGATTGATTTACCATATCTCGGACAGTCCTTGGGTTAGCCCAATACATTGTGTTCCAAAAAAGGGTGGCATTACTGTTGTTACAAATGAGGAAAATGAGTTGATTCCAACTCGATTGGTTATGGGTTGGCGTGTCTGCATTGACTATCGCAAGTTAAATGACGCAACCCGCAAAGATCATTTTCCTCTACCCTTTATGGATCAGATGCTCGAGAGATTAGCAGGAAATGAGTACTATTGCTTCCTCGATGGTTTCTCGGGTTACTTTTAGATTCCCATTGATCTGCAAGATCAGGAAAAGACCACTTTCACGTGCCCCTATGGAACTTTTGCTTATAAACGTATGCCATTTGGTTTATGTAATGCTCCGGGCACGTTTCAAAGATGTATGATGTCCATATTTTCCGACATGATCGGGAAAACTATGGAGGTCTTCATGGACGATTTTTCGGTCATTGGGGATTCGTTTCAATCATGTCTCTCCCATTTAGACAACATGCTCAAACGTTGTGAAGACACAAAGTTATGTCTAAATTGGGAGAAGAGTCACTTTATGGTCAAAGAGGGCATTGTCCTCGGCCATAAAATTTCAAAGAATGGGATTGAGGTTGACAAAGCCAAAATCGATGTCATTGCAAAATTACCTCATCCCACTACCGTTAAAGGTATTAGGAGCTTTTTGGGTCATGTCGGGTTCTATCGTAGGTTTATTCAAGATTTTTCCAAGATTGCCCGGCCTATGACCCATCTCCTCGAAAAGGATGCTCCTTTTATCTTCTCACCTGAGTGCATAGAAGCTTCTGAAACTCTAAAAAAAAGCTTACTGAGGCACCTATTCTTGTTGCCCCCGATTGGGACTTGCCCTTTGAACTTATGTGTGATGCTAGTGATTATGCTATAGGGGCAGTCTTGGGGCAACGCAGGTCTAAACACTTTCAGCCTATACACTATGCAAGCAAAATGATGACCGAGGCTCAAAGTCATTACACCACCACTGAAAAAGAATTATTAGCTATGGTGTATGCCTTTGAAAAATTCCGGTCATATTTGATCTTGACCAAAAGCATAGTGTATACGGATCACTCGGCTTTGAAGTACCTTTTTGCAAAACAAGATGCAAAGCCGAGACTACTTCGTTGGGTTCTCCTCCTACAAGAATTTGATATCATAATTCGTGATAAAAAAAAGGAGCTGAGAACCTAGCTGCTGATCATCTCTCCCGTTTGGAAAACCCCTATCAAGATGTCTCCAAAAAGAAGGAAATTAATGAAACCTTCCCTCTCGAGACACTCAATGCGGTTGCCTTTCATGGAGATTCTGTTACCCCATGGTTTGCCAATTTTACAAACTACCTTGCGGGTAACTTTGTTGTGAAAGGGATGTCGTCCCAACAGAAAAATAAATTCTTTAAGAATGTGAAACATTATTTCTGGGACGACCCCTACCTTTTCAAAATCTGTGCGGATCAAGTTATCCGGCGGTGTGTATATGGTCAAGAAGCCACTGAAATTCTCAAGGCTTGCCATGCTGGTCCCACAGGGGGCCACCACAATCCTAACTACACCGCCAAAAAGGTATTTGACTCCGGTTTCTATTGGCCCACGATTTATAAGGATGCCCAAGAATTGGTCAAATCCTGTGACGCTTGTCAACGTCACAGGAATATTTCACAAAAGAATAAAATACCACAAAATGCAATCCAAGTTTGTGAAATATTTGACGTATGGGGCATTGACTTTATGGGGCCATTTCCGTCATCTCATGGAAATAAGTACATACTCGTGGCTGTTGACTATTTGTCAAAATGGGTTGAAGCGAAAGCTTTAACCACTAATGATGCCCGAGTTGTTGTGAAGTTTTTGTAAGCTCTTTTTGCTCGATTTGGAACTCCACGTGCTATAATTAGTGATCGTGGTACGCATTTTTGCAATGCCAAATTTGATAAAGTCATGCAAAAGTATGGTGTAACTTACCGTCTTTCTACTGCGTACCACCATCAAACAAGTTGACAAGTAGAAGTTTCCAATCGAGGCATTAAGAAAATATTGGAAAGAACCGTTGGTGAAAATCGTGCATCGTGGTCGGATAAATTAGATGATGCACTTTGGGCTTTCCGTACGGCATACAAAACACCCATCGGGTGTACGCCTTACAAGCTTGTGTACGGGAAAGTGTGCCATCTACCGATCGAGCTTGAGCATAAAGCCTATTGGGCTCTCAAGCATGCAAATTTTGACCTCAAAACTGCGGGTGATCATCGGAAAGCTCAACTGAATGAATTAAATGAACTTCGTGATCAAGCTTACGAGAACTCTTTGATCTATAAAGAAAAGACAAAGAAGATTCATGACTCAAAAATCAAAAACCGCGTTTTTAACGTTGGTGATCGAGTCCTTCTTTTCAACTCTAGACTCAAGATCTTCTCGGGAAAGCTCAAAACCCGATGGACTGGTCCATTCACTATCGTTAAGGTTTATCCTTATGGCACCGTCGAATTATCTCAAAATGACGGTCCTAATTTTAAAGTGAATGGACATCGTTTGAAACATTACTTTGGAGAGGACATACCATCCATGGTTGTCCCGGATCTCCAAACTTTCCCCAAGGACAATTAAATTCGGGGATCGAGTCAAGCTAGCGCCTCGATAAACAAAAACAGTAGCAACAACATGGGTTTTCACCCGTGTCTCTGATTTCTTTCTACTTTCTAACACCTTAGTGTGTGGGAGTGGCCGTCCCCTGCAGCTATTTGAAATGTATATATCTTTGAGAAAAAAAATGTGTGATTGTATGTACAGATAAATAAAGTGAAAAATACAAAACGATATTCCCACAGTTAGCTTATAATATTATCTTTTTACGTTCAAAGAGTCGGCATAATAGCCGGGACTTTGAATATTGAGGACAATATTCAATTCTAAGTGTGGGGGGGAAAATTCTAGCGAATTTTATCACAAAATACTTTCAAATACCCCCATTTTGGCCCAAAATTTTCAAAAATTTTTCACTTTATTTCAAAATTTTTGTGGTAATCAATCCGCCGTGTCTAAACGACAAAAGGATTGGCTAATCCAGGAGCAAACGGCTCTGGGTAAAGATATCTCAAACCCGTTGATAGCTTGCAATTTGCCCAAAATTGTATGGTAAATCAACTCGCCATATCCCATAAAGTGAATGAGTTGGCTAGCCCGCAAGATTATGGCTTCTGGTAAAGGCAGTGGAAAAACCATAATCGGTAATCAGCTCACCAAGATGTTGACTATTCCATCAAGATTTGGCTAGTCCAGAAGCAAACGGCTTTTGGTAAAGACAAATCAAATCCGTTGACAGCTGGTGGTTTGCTCAAAATCACATGGTTATCAGGTGGACCATAGTTCTTACTTGAATCGATACATCTGGCTACTCCAGAAGTGATGGCTTTTAGTAAAGAGTTTCAAATCCATTAATTTTTTCTCAATAGATTGCTAGGGACTAGCAATAGTTTAGTGTGGGGGATTGATGAGTGTGTAAATACTCATCATTTTTATCGTATCTGAACTGCCAAAACATCCAAAAACACTCAGAAACGCATCAAAATACAGAAATTATCTCAAAAGTGTGTTTTATATGTTTTAGATGCAAAATGTTTAAAAACAAATGAAAAACGAACAAAGTTTGCATAATTGGCAGTTTCAATCCCTCAAATTTCAAAAATTGACAAAACTAGTCCCTGAAGGTTTAAAACGAAAGAAAAGTCAACCCAAGGCATTTAAAAGTCAAAAGTTATAAAAATTGATCCTTGGGTAAAAAGTTTGAGAAAATTACACATTTGGTCCCTGCAGTTTGAAAAATGACAACTTTGGTCCCTGGGATTTCAAATTTTGGAAATTAACTAAAATGGTCCTTTGGTAAATAAAACTTGGCAAGATAAACCCTTGTAACTATTTTGGAAAAATTACACATCAGGTCCCTTGAATTTTCAGCAAATTACAAAATGGTCCTTGTGAAATTTCATACAAACCAAACCGGACCCAATGTTTTTATTACTCCCTAAATCCAAATTCAATCCACCACAAATAAATACCCAAAGCCCACTCCACTCAAATCCTAGCCCAACTCAAATCTCAGCCCACCACCATCCGTTTTAATATCTAAAACCTTTTGACCCTTTGACCTTTGACCACCCATCACCCTTTGACCACCTCCTACCCCAAACATACCCGTGACCCTGCCACAACATCCAAACACCATCATCATGGCATAGATCTTTGGCTCCAAGTCAAAATCTTTTATGACCATATCAATCTCTCCACAAGGCGAACCATTGACCAATTGGCCGGTGGCAAGCTACATGATCTAAGTGTGGAAGAATCATGGGAACTCATAGAATATCTTGCTCTCTATGACAACGAAAGTTGGAATGTGATGAGTGTCTAAATACTCATCATTTTGTACTAATCTGAACTGCCAAAACGTACAAAAACACTCAAAAATGCATTATAATACTTAAAATATCTTAGAAGAGTGTTTTATATGTTTCAAATACAAAATATGCAAAAACAAATGAAAAACGTACAAAGTTTGCATAATTGGCAGTTTCAGTCCCTCAAGTTTCAAATATTGACAAAACTAGTCCCTGAAGGTTTTAAATGAATAAAAAGTCAACTTAAGTCCTTGGGAAACCAAAAATGTTCACAAAACATCCCTGGATAAAAGTTTACACAAACTGGCAATTTTTACCCTTCAAGTTTCAAAATTGGCAAAATGGTCCCTGGGTATTCAAAACTGAAATATTTACAAATAATACCCTTGTACTATGCATGAATGATAAAATGGAACAATTTTGATAACATTTTGAGAAATTACAAGTTTAATCCCTTAAAAATCCAAATTTACATAAATGGTCCCTGGATTTTGAGAAATTACAGAAAAGGTCCCTGGATATTTTTAAATGGAAAAATCATAAATTTGGTCCTTGGTTTATCATATTTGGCAAAAATAGCAATTGAAACTACTTTGGGAGATCTACAAATTCAGTCCCTCTATTTTACCCAAATTACAAAATTGGTCCTTGATAAATACACAACCAAACCGGACCCTTATTTATTATATAAACCAAAACCAAATCCAACCCAACCTAACTACCCAGCCCACACCCATTTCCAAGCCCAAAAGAAAACAAGCCCACCCTTTTTTTTTAGTTAAACCAGGCGTTGACCCCCGTTTGACCACCAATACCGCCCAAACCACCATTACTGTACACCCTTCTCCCACCTCCCTCCAAAACCAGAAACCAGGGTGGTTTCCACCACCTGTCCACCTTTACAGCTACCCTCCTACACCTCCCCTCACCTCCTTTCCACCTCACAGTAAACCCACTCCTCATTTAATGCTATCCACACCAAAATTCTCTCCAAACTCCATGTTGTCCTCTGTTTTCTTCCATACATCACCAACTTGGTTTCCAAACATTCCCCTTGCCCCCTGACACCTCCACAAGCTCCCAATTATCCTTAATTGCAAAATGTGGCCTCCAAGTAAACGTGAAAGACTTTTGGCGCCAAAATGAGTTTGAACGGATGAGATTGATTCAGAACAATGAAGGGCCAAGATTGAAGTGGGAAAGACTCAAAGTCACACCTGGAACCCTAATTGAGCATATAAAAAGAAAGAGAAGCAGAAGAGAAGACTACCTAGTTTATTTTCAATATTTGTATGTCGTTTAATCTAATTTCCAAATTCTAGTGTAAACCTAAGCTTCTAAGCAGTGTTTTAAGATATCTCAGTGTATTGTAAACTCTTTTCAAGTAATAAATTTCAAGTTTCTCTTAATGTTCAATCTTATGCATATTTTAGTTTCAATCTCTTAAATCTCAAATAAGCTAAATTGTTGTTCTTAGTTGATGTTACAGACTCATTAAGCTCATTTAAGCTCCTCAGAAAGCTCATATAAGCTTTTAGAAACTTTAAAATCTAGTCTAGTTTATAAACTCAAAAATTACAAAAAAATAAGAAAAATAAAAAGAAAATCAAAAATTGCAGGTATGGTGTTCATCAAGTAGGAGCAGGGTATATTCTGGATTGCCTTGGGTTAGGGAATCTGTGGAGATTCAATAGGTTGTTCTTGGTTCTTGGTTTGAGCAGGAAAGCAATCTTGTAAGTCATCAAAATCTCTTATCTGTCTTTTCACTGTAGCTGTGCTTATTTCTTTTGCTTATTCAGTTCTTTTTACTTATTCAGTACTAAGTAGTGATAATATAACCTAAACTCAGTATCTTGTTTGTTGGAATTCATAATTACAAAAAAAATAGAAAGTTACACAGTCAATATAGCTTCTTTAGTATTCATGTGTATCTGTGGTTACTTCCTGTTTCTAAGTGCTTAATTATACTTATCATAGCATAATAAGTCATTGTGGTTCAGTTTCCTAAGCTATATAAGCCACTTACTTCACAAATCATAAATCAGTTAAGTAGAAGGTGTGTTTGGATCAGAGTATTCCTAGGAGTTGTGGTGTTTTATTTTTGTTATTTCTGGTTTACATGAGTTACTTAGGATCATATTAGCTCAGAATAGTCATAAAACTCAGGTCTTGTTAGTGAAAAAGTCAAAATCACAAGTAAATCATCACCACAGTTAACTGTGGTGATATTGGAGTCCAAAACTCATTAAGTCCACTCATAAGTTAGTAATTTAGCTTATTATAGTCTTAGTATAGCTTGTTATAACTTAATCATTCAGAAAATTAAATTAGAAGCTCATATAAGTCAAAGTTAGTTCATAAATCAAAAAGTCAAAAAGTGCACAACCTCAGAAATCCTTAAAATGGCATGATTTTTATAGAATTTTGTGAATTTATTGAGAACCTGAGATTTTCACAAATCAAAGCCCCTCACCTAAGCTTCAATAATCTGTGTTCATCTCATTTGTGGGATTCTTAGATTAGCTTGTACACTAGCTTGTTTTAACCTGCAGGGCAAAGACATTGCCCTGTGCACAGGTTTTAGGTAAAATACCAAGACCCCTAGTGTGCTATCCAGTGGACCCCACATCATAGGATTCAGCTTAATTATAGCTTAATATACCAGCTTTTCATATCTAGGTTTAATTTAGACTTTAGCTTATAGTAGGATAGCTTTTAGGATCCAAATTGTGACCTTTGTGAAACAAGTAATACTGAGCACTCAGTATTTGATCACCAATCCATAAGCTCACTCTGAGCTTATTAGGAATCCATAAGCTTAGCTTATTAGTTTAATCTGTAGCTTATCATCCCATAGTTGAACCCCTAGGTTTATTTTGAACCTTGTTTTACTCTTGTGGACCCCACAACTCTTAGAAAGTGGACTGCAAGGCTTAGCCTTGCCCTGCACATCAGCATACCACCACCACACCACCAACTTAAGTGGTGGCTGCAGCCCACAATTGTGGACCCCACACCTCAGACCTAGCTTATTACAACCCCCCTCCTTCCCAGGTTCAAATATTGACCATTAGTTTGACCTTTAGACCAGTGGACCCCACCTTAAATTGCCACAAATCTTTGTCCCATTTCTGAGTCAGAAGAGAAATAAGCAAGTGCTTATTTGGCATTCTCAGCTTAATCTAAGAGCTTATCTCATCACACCTAGCTTAATTAAGTATAAGTAACTTAGGTAAATTAGATTTCACCATAGTGGACCCCACATAACCTCAGTTTAGCTTATTTCCTAGTTTAGTCAACCTTAGTCAACTGTTTAAGCTAATAAGCACTTTCAGTGCTTATTCTGAGGTTCCAAAATAGTTGTCTTTGTTAAAGTTTCTTGTTTTTAGCTTATTATTATCTGTCAAGAAGAAAAACCACCAAAAACCAAACATAAAATTAGTGATAGCTTCTATTTAATAGATTCTATCTTTTTAATTTTCTTTTTAGCTTATTAATAAGTACTTGTCCAATTTTATAATTTTATAAATTACTTAGTACCTTAAAGTAGTTAAAATAATTTTATTAGAATTTTCCTAAGCAGTTTACTATTAATTAGATTTAAAACTAGTTTAAATAATTAAATAGGTAATATTAATAATTAAATAGTTTTATTTAATTTTAATCAACTAAAGTAGAATTTTATATTTTTCCTAAGTTTTATAATATAGTTAAGACTTTTAAAAAATAGTTTCATAATTTCCACTGTTCATTTTATAATTTTCTTATTTAAATTAATTAAATTAGCTTAAAATTAATTAATAAGTAATTAATTAGTCAATTAGTTTAAATATAATTTTTAACAAGTTTTTATAATTTTTTAGTATTCCTATAGTGTTTAAATAGTTTTATAAATTTTATAATAATTTTCTAAGGTCATTTAGTAATAATAGTAATTTAAAATAATTTAAATAGATTAATTAAATTAAATAGTTATTAATAAATAAAATACTCATAAAAAGACAAAAATATTTATTTTCATTTTTTATACTTTCTTCAAGTTCTTAGTTAATTTTAGAAATTATTTTTATAAATTTTTAGGTTAATTTGTAATACTTGTTATTTTTAGTTTAATTAAATTAAGTTTTAAATTAGATTTTAATTAGTTTTATTAATTAAATAGTAATTAAATATAATAATAATCATTTTCATAGTTTCAATTTCATTTTCTATTTTCTTTAATATTAAGTTTTCAAAAGTTTCACTTTTAGTCCCTATAGTTTGTAATTTGTTAAATACCACTTTTCTCTGTCTGTTATCTGATTATCTGATTTTGTGTTTATTTCTGTATTTCTGTTATAATTTCATATTTTCCAAATATCAAGCAATCAGTAGTGTAATCAACCCTCAAATCATATTTGTTACTGTCCTCAGTACCACTCACTTTCCTATCCGTTTACAAATACAATTTCAATCTCGTTGGGATTTAACGATCCGGGGATTTCCCTGTACTTCCACGGTCAATATTAACTTGCACTTTCTCCCAGGTGAGCCTAACAGCTTCACAAGGCTGACTGGTTGGTTTGGGAGGAGTCAAAATTTGGCGCCGCTGCCGGGGAGGTTGTTGCGTATTTCAAAACGGTAAAAGTCTAGTGGTTTTCAAAAACCCTCCTGTACAAATATCACTACTTTGTAAATTTTTAAGAAAAGCAAAATCATATCTGAAAACGTTCATTAACATTTCTCCTGAAGTGTTAACAACACCAAACAAATCATAAACAACAAAACAAAACTGTGAAGTTAAATTACTTCGTATCTTTACGATTACAACCTGAAACAGCTGGTATAAGGTAAGTTCTGACATTAAATTGCGAACTGAAGAGGAATACATTTATTTCCTCCCGCTAGCCTGCGAGTAATCTTAAAGGAACGATTTCGGTTAACGAATCAGTTTCAAAAATATTGTCCAAGTTTTTCACCCATACACGAAAAGCCAAAAACATTTTGTTTTATTGTGAATAAATTAATACCTTCAAATAAGTTCCCAATCATAAGATAAAAACTTACCATTGTATCCCTGTGGATAGTGTACCTTTTTTAAAGGAGCTGTTCATTTGTGATTATTGGGTTTAAGTTCACTGTAGTTTTGCCTCTATCTTGTGTTGAAAACTAATTTTTGTGCATGCGCACTCGTTCACAAGCAAAGAATAAAAAGAAGAAAAACGTACCCGAGTTACGTATTGTTGAAAAAGAACACACAACCAAAATGAACGACGAGCCCCCATTCCTTCCCAAGGATGAACCAGTTCCTGACACCCGAACTATGGAGGAACTGTGTCAACCTACCATGCAAGGGAGGGGTGGACCAATTGCACCACTCACTATTGGAGCCACGGATTTTGGATTAAAACACCACATGATACAACAGATCCAGAATACGTGCCAGTTCCACGGATTGCCGGGTGACGATGCCAACAGGCATCTTGACAAATTTTTAACTGTCACTCAAAGCATGAAACAACATGGCGTCACCGAAGACAGCCTACGTTTATACTTGTTCCCCTATTCTCTCGCTCATCATGCAACTTCATGGTTCGATCGACTTCCAAAGAATTCAATCCACACTTTTGATGAGATGATCACTAAATTCCTGGCCAAATATTTTCTACCATCTATGGTCACAAAGCTGAGGAATGACATCAGCAACTTCAGACAGCTTCCCGATGAGTCCTTATTTGAGGCATGGGAACGCTACAAACTTGCCATTGATAAGTGTCCCAATCATAACATGCTTCTTGTCACCATTATTGACACCTTTTATAATGGTTTGACACTCCGTCATCGTGACACCATCAATGCTGCTGCTGGGGGTACCTTCATGAAAAGAACCCCTGAAGAGTGCTATGACTTAATCGAAAACATGACTGCCCATCATAATTTTTGGGACTCCTCTGCTGAGAGGAACGAATCATTTAAGTCAGACACTCCGGCAAGCAATGAAATATCCATTCTAGCTAAAAAGCTGGATGATTTGTCTACAGCAGTTTTACGTATCCATCAGAATAATCCTAATCAGGTCAAAACTGTTAACCCAAGTTGTGAAACTTGTGGTGGTCCACATACCTACACGGAGTGCCCACACTCCGGTGGCTTTGCTCGTGAAAACGTGTCCGTGGCTCAAGGTTCCTATAATACGGGAGGTAATTCTTACCAACCGCAAGGAGATCGAAACCTTTTGAGCTACCGTTCTAATAACTATCTTGGACCACCAGGGTTTAATCATCCTCAAAATAGGAACCAGAATTATAACCAGAATCAGAACCAGAACCGAATGAACCAAGGTTATAACAACCAAGGTAATTTCAACTCTGGTCAAAACCAGGTTCACCAAAATCAGAACCAAGGGAATTATAACCGTAATCAAGGTCAAAACAATTACCCACAGGGTAATTTTCAACAACAAAACCACTTCCAAGGTAACAATAATCAGCAACATGGGAATTTCCAGAACAATCGGGCTCAAAATTTTCCAAACCAAAATCAAGCCATTGTTCCAACTGGACCATCACATGATGAGTTATTAAAACAGTTTATGAAATCCCAAGAAGAACTGAACAAAATGCTGGTTAGTCAAATGTCTAATTTCCAGAAGTCTTTAAATGATCGACCCTCGAGCTCAGGTACAACTTTACCTAGCAACACGATCGCTAATCCGAGGGGCGATGTAAAGGCGATCACCACAAGAAGTGGAGTTTCTTACCAAGGACCTACAGATCCCTCTACCTCATCTCCTATCCCTGTAGAGGAATGTGAAACTAAGGAGACTACGGATACGGTACTTCCTAATAATAACGGAGGTACCGATGACATCCCTCCTCCAGTTATCCCGGTCCCGACTCCTCCTAAAAGAGTCATGTTTGAAACTTCTGAAGGTCCTGTTGAAATTCCAAAAGCCAACCCAAAAACATCAATTCCATATCCCTCACGATTGCAAGACCAAAAGCTCCGCCAAAAAGCTAATCATCAGATGGAAAAATTTTTCCAAATTTTCCAAGATCTACACTTTGATATTAGTTTTGCGGATGCCCTTCTTTTAATGCCCAAATTCGCTTCGACATTCAAAAACCTATTGAGCAATAAAGACAAACTGTGTGAGATGGCACGAACTCCACTCAATGAGAATTGCTCTGCAATTTTGTTGAATCAGCTTCCCGAAAAGCTAGGAGACCCTGGGAGATTTCTAATACCATGTATTTTCCCGGGGATGGTTGAATGCTTTGCCTTGGCCGATCTTGGTGCAAGCATTAACTTAATGCCCTACTCAGTTTGTAAAGCGCTCTCTCTTCCGGAACTTAGTCCCACATGCATGACTCTCGAGCTTGCAGACCGTTCAATTTCACGTCCCCTCGGTATTGCTGAGGACGTATTTGTAAGAGTGGGGAATTTCCATTTTCCGGCAGACTTTGTCGTTGTTGATTTCGATGCAGATCCAAGAGTTCCTCTCATTCTTGGGAGGGGATTCTTAAGAACAAGTCGTGCATTGATCGATGTTTTCGATGAGGAAATCACGTTACGAGTTGGCACTGAAGCTATAACGTTTAACCTTGATCAAACCTCGAGATACTCCTCGACTTCTGATGCTGAAACGGTCAACCGAATTGATGTCATTGACATTGCATCCGAGGAGTATGCTCAGGAATTCCTTGGATTCGCTGATAATTTTCCGAGTGGCAATCCCACTACTTCTTCTGATCCCATAATCGCTAATTCTTCTCCTTCCCTCACTCCGTTTGAGGGAAGTGATTTTCTCCTTGAGGAATTAGAGGCCTTTCTCCAAAGTGATTCAGTTCCCGAAGGAATTGATTACCAAGAGATTGACCCGGAGGGGGATATACTTCTCCTTGAGAAGTTATTGAACAAAGATCCTTCTCCCATTCCTGTTCTACATCCACAACTTCATAAGGTGGAAGTCAAATATGTTGAGAAAAATGATGACTTCCCCGAGGTCGAACTTAAGGACCTGCCTCCTCATCTAGAATATGCATTCTTGGAAGGTAACGATAAGTTACCGGTCATTATTGCAAAAGACTTAAAGGATGAGGAGAAAACAGCGTTGCTTAAGGTTTTAAAGTCCCACAAGCAAGCAATTGCTTGGAAACTCTCAGACATAAAGGGTATAAACCCGGATTTTTGTACACACAAAATCCTAATGGAAGAGGACTTTAAACCTACTGTGCAGCATCAAAGAAGGGTAAATCCAAAAATCCACGAAGTTATAAAAGCTGAAGTTATCAAACTTCTTGATGCGGGATTGATTTACCCTATATCTGATAGTCCTTGGGTAAGCCCAATACATTGTGTTCCAAAGAAGGGTGGTATTACGGTTATCACAAATGAGGACAACGAGTTAATACCAACTCGTTTGGTTACAGGGTGGCGAGTATGTATTGATTACAGAAAACTTAACGAAGCCACCCGCAAAGACCATTTTCCTCTGCCCTTCATGGATCAAATGCTCGAAAGACTAGCGGGAAATGAGTATTATTGTTTCCTTGACGGCTTCTCGGGTTACTTCCAAATTCCCATTGATCCACAGGATCAAGATAAAACTACCTTCACATGCCCTTACGGGACATTTGCCTATCGTCGCATGCCTTTCGGGTTATGCAATGCTCCGGGCACTTTCCAGAGGTGCATGATGGCTATTTTCCATGACATGATTGGAAAAACCATGGAGGTATTCATGGATGACTTCTCAGTCATCGGGAATTCTTTCGACTCGTGCCTCTCCCACTTAGAAAAAATGCTTCAACGTTGTGAAAACACTAATCTTTGTCTAAACTGGGAGAAGAGCCATTTTATGGTTAAAGAGGGCATTGTCCTCGGCCATAAAATTTCAAAAAGCGGGATTGAGGTCGATAAGGCCAAGATTGATGTTATTGCTAAACTACCTCATCCCACCACTGTTAAATGAATTAGGAGTTTTCTCGGCCATGCCGGATTCTATCGGAGATTCATTCAGGATTTCTCAAAAATAGCCCGGCCCATGACTCATCTTCTTGAAAAAGATGCTCCTTTTATCTTTTCACCAGAATGCATCGAAGCTTTTGAAATTTTAAAGAAAAGGCTTACCGAGGCACCAATCCTTGTTGCCCCCGACTGGAACTTACCCTTTGAACTTATGTGCGATGCTAGCGATTTCGCTATTGGTGCAGTTCTGGGGCAACGCAAAACCAAACATTTTCAGCCAATACACTACGCAAGTAAGACCATGAACGAAGCTCAAACACACTATACCACCACAGAAAAAGAATTATTAGCCGTGGTATATGCCTTCGAAAAATTTCGGTCTTACTTAATCTTAAACAAAAGCGTGGTGTATACGGATCATTCGGCTCTGAAATACCTGTTCACTAAACAGGATGCAAAGCCAAGACTGCTCCGGTGGGTCCTGCTCCTCCAGGAATTCGACATTCTCATAAGAGATAAAAAAGGAGCAGAGAACCTTGCAGCTGATCACTTGTCCCGGTTAGAAAATCCTCATCAGGATATTCTCGAGAGAAAAGAAATTAATGAAACTTTTCCTCTGGAGACTCTAAATCTCATCTCTAACCGGGATAATACCACCACCCCATGGTTTGCCGACTTTGCAAATTACCGTGCGGGAAATTTCGTTGTGAAAGGGATGTCGTCCCAACAGAAAAGAAAATTCTTTAAAGATGTAAAACATTACTTCTGGGACGACCCCTACTTGTTTAAAATATGTGCGGATCAAGTCATCCGACGGTGTGTCCATGGCCAAGAAGCCATGGAAATTCTTAAAGCTTGTCATGATGGACCCACGGGGGGACATCATAACCCAAACTACACCGCCAAAAAGGTGTTTGATTCAGGATTCTTTTGGCCCACGATATATAAAGACGCCCATGAACTTATCAAAACCTGTGAGGCTTGTCAGCGTCACGGGAATATTTCTAAAAAGAATGAGATGCCACAAAACGCCATCCAAGTCTGTGAAATATTTGATATGTGGGGCATTGATTTTATGGGGCCATTCCCGTCTTCACGAGGGAATAAGTATATACTCGTCGCTGTCGACTATCTGTCAAAATGGGTTGAGGCAAAAGCCTTACCCACCAATGATGCCCGAGTAGTTTGTAAATTTTTAAAATCTCTCTTTGCCAGATTCGGGACTCCTCGTGCCATTATTAGTGATCGTGGTACTCACGTTTGCAATGAACAATTTGCAAGAGTAATGCTGAAATATGGTGTAACTCACCGTCTTTCTACAGCATACCACCCCCAAACAAGTGGGCAGGTCGAGGTCTCAAATCGGGGTATTAAGAGAATTCTCGAGAGGACGGTTGGTGAAAACCGTGCCTCTTGGTCGGATAAGCTGGACGATGCATTATGGGCTTTCCGCACTGCTTACAAAACACCCATTGGGTGTACTCCATATAAGTTAGTGTACGGGAAAGCATGTCATCTTCCGATCGAATTAGAACATAAGGCCTATTGGGCCTTAAAACATGCAAATTTCGACCTTCAGACAGCGGGTGATCACCGTAAAGTTCAACTAAACGAACTAAATGAATTACGTGATCAAGCTTATGAAAATTCTTTAATCTATAAAGAAAAGACTAAGAAGATACATGACTCTAAAATAAAGAACCGCGTTTTCAACGTTGGTGACAGAGTTCTTCTTTTCAATTCTAGGTTGAAAATTTTCTCGGGTAAACTAAAAACCCGTTGGTCTGGACCATTTACTATAACCAAAGTATACCCATATGGAACTGTTGAGTTATTACAACCCGACGGTCCCAATTTTAAAGTAAATGGACATCGGCTAAAACACTATTTTGGAGGGGACATACAACCAATGGTTGTCCCGGATCTCCAAACTTACCCCAAGGACTAATTAATACGGGGTCGAGTCAAGCTAGTGACTCGGAAAACAAAAACACTAGTATCATGTACATAATAATAAGTAATAAATAATGAATTTTGTATTTTGTTCAAATTTCTATCCTTGTATGTATATTATACTTTATCATTCAACTTCCGGGCTGTCAGGACAAATTTATTACAGTTAATCATTCACAAGTGATTAGCTTGCGTGGTAAACCTGACACAAGCTTGGGAGGTAGTGATTACATATATTATATTATTTCATAAACAATATAAAATGCAAAAACATTTTTCCTATGCACACAACTTGCCCAGTTTGATTAGCCCCTCAGTTACAACATTTGGTTGTTGGCTGTTTTCAGTTACTGAGCTCTGTCAAACCCAGATTCCCTTTCAAGGGGCGGTTGTTAGGAATTTTCTTTCTTTTGTACATATATATATAAATCTAAAAATACAAAAACATTTATAAAAGATAAAAACCAAAAATAATCTCCTTTATCTTATCATTTCATAATTCTGTGAGTGGAAATCCCACTCCTATTTCTCACCCAATCTTTGAGTGACAATTCCACTCCATTACCCCAAGGACAATTTTAATTCGGGGTCGAGTCAAGCTAGTGACTCGGGAATCAAAAACAAGCTACCTCATGACAAGTCAATTCGAGGTCGAGTCAAGCTAGTGACTCGGTAATCAAAAGCATAGCAATATGGGTTTTCACTCATATTTCTGATTTCTTTCTCTTTTCTAACACCCTAGTGTGGGGGAGACAAACCACATGTTGTGCATATGTAAAATATTTTTTTAAATTTAAAAAAAAAAAAAAAAAAAAAAAAAAAAAAAAAAAATGGTATAAGACAAATAAAAAGAAAAAAGTGAGTTTGTATGTAAATAGAGTAAAATAAAAAGGTTAAAAGTATTGCCTCCTTACGTTCTAAAGTCTTGGTGGGACACCAAGTACTGTGAATATTGAGGGCAATATTCAGTTCTAAGTGTGGGGGAGCGTTCTCACGAATGCACAACACATGTTCCATCAAGAACCCCCATTTGATCAAAATTACCAGTTTTTTCACACTTAGAAATGAGATAAAATGGTATCAATCCTCCATGTCTAACCCACAACAGGATTGGCTAGTCCAGGAGCAAACGGCTCTTGGTAAAGACATCTCAAAACCGTTGATGGCTGGCAATTTGCCAAAAATTGTATGGTTCCTCAGCTCCCCGAAAACAAATGAGTTGGCTAGCCCGCAAGATTATGGCTTGTGGTAAAGGCCGTGGAAAAACCATAATTGGTAATCAGCTCACCAAGATGTTGACTATTCCATCAAGAGTTGGCTAGTCCAGAAGCAAACGGCTTTTGGTAAAGACAAATCAAATCCGTTTACAGCTGGTGGTTTGCTAAAAATCACACGGTTATCAGGTGTGCCACAGTTCTTACACCTGGCTAGTCCAGAAGCAAACGGCTTTTGGTAAAGACAAAATCAAATCCGTTGACAGCTGGTGGTTTGCTTAAAATCACACGGTTATCAGGTGTGCCACAGTTCTTACACCTGGCTATTCCAGAAGTGATGGCTTTTGGTAAAGAATTTTTCAAAACCATTAATTTTTTCTCAAATAGATTGCTAGGGACTAGCAATAGTTTAGTGTGGGGGATTGATGAGTGTCTAAATACTCATCATTTTGTACTAATCTGAACTGCCAAAACGTACAAAAACACTCAAAAATGCATTATAATACTTAAAATATCTTAGAAGAGTGTTTTATATGTTTCAAATACAAAATATGCAAAAACAAATGAAAAACGTACAAAGTTTGCATAATTGGCAGTTTCAGTCCCTCAAGTTTCAAATATTGACAAAACTAGTCCCTGAAGGTTTTAAATGAATAAAAAGTCAACTTAAGTCCTTGGGAAACCAAAAATGTTCACAAAACATCCCTGGATAAAAGTTTACACAAACTGGCAATTTTTACCCTTCAAGTTTCAAAATTGGCAAAATGGTCCCTGGGTATTCAAAACTGAAATATTTACAAATAATACCCTTGTACTATGCATGAATGATAAAATGGAACAATTTTGATAACATTTTGAGAAATTACAAGTTTAATCCCTTAAAAATCCAAATTTACATAAATGGTCCCTGGATTTTGAGAAATTACAGAAAAGGTCCCTGGATATTTTTAAATGGAAAAATCATAAATTTGGTCCTTGGTTTATCATATTTGGCAAAAATAGCAATTGAAACTACTTTGGGAGATCTACAAATTCAGTCCCTCTATTTTACCCAAATTACAAAATTGGTCCTTGATAAATACACAACCAAACCGGACCCTTATTTATTATATAAACCAAAACCAAATCCAACCCAACCTAACTACCCAGCCCACACCCATTTCCAAGCCCAAAAGAAAACAAGCCCACCCTTTTTTTTTAGTTAAACCAGGCGTTGACCCCCGTTTGACCACCAATACCGCCCAAACCACCATTACTGTACACCCTTCTCCCACCTCCCTCCAAAACCAGAAACCAGGGTGGTTTCCACCACCTGTCCACCTTTACAGCTACCCTCCTACACCTCCCCTCACCTCCTTTCCACCTCACAGTAAACCCACTCCTCATTTAATGCTATCCACACCAAAATTCTCTCCAAACTCCATGTTGTCCTCTGTTTTCTTCCATACATCACCAACTTGGTTTCCAAACATTCCCCTTGCCCCCTGACACCTCCACAAGCTCCCAATTATCCTTAATTGCAAAATGTGGCCTCCAAGTAAACGTGAAAGACTTTTGGCGCCAAAATGAGTTTGAACGGATGAGATTGATTCAGAACAATGAAGGGCCAAGATTGAAGTGGGAAAGACTCAAAGTCACACCTGGAACCCTAATTGAGCATATAAAAAGAAAGAGAAGCAGAAGAGAAGACTACCTAGTTTATTTTCAATATTTGTATGTCGTTTAATCTAATTTCCAAATTCTAGTGTAAACCTAAGCTTCTAAGCAGTGTTTTAAGATATCTCAGTGTATTGTAAACTCTTTTCAAGTAATAAATTTCAAGTTTCTCTTAATGTTCAATCTTATGCATATTTTAGTTTCAATCTCTTAAATCTCAAATAAGCTAAATTGTTGTTCTTAGTTGATGTTACAGACTCATTAAGCTCATTTAAGCTCCTCAGAAAGCTCATATAAGCTTTTAGAAACTTTAAAATCTAGTCTAGTTTATAAACTCAAAAATTACAAAAAAATAAGAAAAATAAAAAGAAAATCAAAAATTGCAGGTATGGTGTTCATCAAGTAGGAGCAGGGTATATTCTGGATTGCCTTGGGTTAGGGAATCTGTGGAGATTCAATAGGTTGTTCTTGGTTCTTGGTTTGAGCAGGAAAGCAATCTTGTAAGTCATCAAAATCTCTTATCTGTCTTTTCACTGTAGCTGTGCTTATTTCTTTTGCTTATTCAGTTCTTTTTACTTATTCAGTACTAAGTAGTGATAATATAACCTAAACTCAGTATCTTGTTTGTTGGAATTCATAATTACAAAAAAAATAGAAAGTTACACAGTCAATATAGCTTCTTTAGTATTCATGTGTATCTGTGGTTACTTCCTGTTTCTAAGTGCTTAATTATACTTATCATAGCATAATAAGTCATTGTGGTTCAGTTTCCTAAGCTATATAAGCCACTTACTTCACAAATCATAAATCAGTTAAGTAGAAGGTGTGTTTGGATCAGAGTATTCCTAGGAGTTGTGGTGTTTTATTTTTGTTATTTCTGGTTTACATGAGTTACTTAGGATCATATTAGCTCAGAATAGTCATAAAACTCAGGTCTTGTTAGTGAAAAAGTCAAAATCACAAGTAAATCATCACCACAGTTAACTGTGGTGATATTGGAGTCCAAAACTCATTAAGTCCACTCATAAGTTAGTAATTTAGCTTATTATAGTCTTAGTATAGCTTGTTATAACTTAATCATTCAGAAAATTAAATTAGAAGCTCATATAAGTCAAAGTTAGTTCATAAATCAAAAAGTCAAAAAGTGCACAACCTCAGAAATCCTTAAAATGGCATGATTTTTATAGAATTTTGTGAATTTATTGAGAACCTGAGATTTTCACAAATCAAAGCCCCTCACCTAAGCTTCAATAATCTGTGTTCATCTCATTTGTGGGATTCTTAGATTAGCTTGTACACTAGCTTGTTTTAACCTGCAGGGCAAAGACATTGCCCTGTGCACAGGTTTTAGGTAAAATACCAAGACCCCTAGTGTGCTATCCAGTGGACCCCACATCATAGGATTCAGCTTAATTATAGCTTAATATACCAGCTTTTCATATCTAGGTTTAATTTAGACTTTAGCTTATAGTAGGATAGCTTTTAGGATCCAAATTGTGACCTTTGTGAAACAAGTAATACTGAGCACTCAGTATTTGATCACCAATCCATAAGCTCACTCTGAGCTTATTAGGAATCCATAAGCTTAGCTTATTAGTTTAATCTGTAGCTTATCATCCCATAGTTGAACCCCTAGGTTTATTTTGAACCTTGTTTTACTCTTGTGGACCCCACAACTCTTAGAAAGTGGACTGCAAGGCTTAGCCTTGCCCTGCACATCAGCATACCACCACCACACCACCAACTTAAGTGGTGGCTGCAGCCCACAATTGTGGACCCCACACCTCAGACCTAGCTTATTACAACCCCCCTCCTTCCCAGGTTCAAATATTGACCATTAGTTTGACCTTTAGACCAGTGGACCCCACCTTAAATTGCCACAAATCTTTGTCCCATTTCTGAGTCAGAAGAGAAATAAGCAAGTGCTTATTTGGCATTCTCAGCTTAATCTAAGAGCTTATCTCATCACACCTAGCTTAATTAAGTATAAGTAACTTAGGTAAATTAGATTTCACCATAGTGGACCCCACATAACCTCAGTTTAGCTTATTTCCTAGTTTAGTCAACCTTAGTCAACTGTTTAAGCTAATAAGCACTTTCAGTGCTTATTCTGAGGTTCCAAAATAGTTGTCTTTGTTAAAGTTTCTTGTTTTTAGCTTATTATTATCTGTCAAGAAGAAAAACCACCAAAAACCAAACATAAAATTAGTGATAGCTTCTATTTAATAGATTCTATCTTTTTAATTTTCTTTTTAGCTTATTAATAAGTACTTGTCCAATTTTATAATTTTATAAATTACTTAGTACCTTAAAGTAGTTAAAATAATTTTATTAGAATTTTCCTAAGCAGTTTACTATTAATTAGATTTAAAACTAGTTTAAATAATTAAATAGGTAATATTAATAATTAAATAGTTTTATTTAATTTTAATCAACTAAAGTAGAATTTTATATTTTTCCTAAGTTTTATAATATAGTTAAGACTTTTAAAAAATAGTTTCATAATTTCCACTGTTCATTTTATAATTTTCTTATTTAAATTAATTAAATTAGCTTAAAATTAATTAATAAGTAATTAATTAGTCAATTAGTTTAAATATAATTTTTAACAAGTTTTTATAATTTTTTAGTATTCCTATAGTGTTTAAATAGTTTTATAAATTTTATAATAATTTTCTAAGGTCATTTAGTAATAATAGTAATTTAAAATAATTTAAATAGATTAATTAAATTAAATAGTTATTAATAAATAAAATACTCATAAAAAGACAAAAATATTTATTTTCATTTTTTATACTTTCTTCAAGTTCTTAGTTAATTTTAGAAATTATTTTTATAAATTTTTAGGTTAATTTGTAATACTTGTTATTTTTAGTTTAATTAAATTAAGTTTTAAATTAGATTTTAATTAGTTTTATTAATTAAATAGTAATTAAATATAATAATAATCATTTTCATAGTTTCAATTTCATTTTCTATTTTCTTTAATATTAAGTTTTCAAAAGTTTCACTTTTAGTCCCTATAGTTTGTAATTTGTTAAATACCACTTTTCTCTGTCTGTTATCTGATTATCTGATTTTGTGTTTATTTCTGTATTTCTGTTATAATTTCATATTTTCCAAATATCAAGCAATCAGTAGTGTAATCAACCCTCAAATCATATTTGTTACTGTCCTCAGTACCACTCACTTTCCTATCCGTTTACAAATACAATTTCAATCTCGTTGGGATTTAACGATCCGGGGATTTCCCTGTACTTCCACGGTCAATATTAACTTGCACTTTCTCCCAGGTGAGCCTAACAGCTTCACAAGGCTGACTGGTTGGTTTGGGAGGAGTCAGAATGACCCCCATGATTTGAACAAAACGGTCAAGGCAATATCTTTGCCTTCGAACAATTCTAGCACTCCCGACCGTAGGATCATGGAACTTGAGGACCAAGTCAAGTTTCTCATGAAATCCTACGAAGCTCCTAAGCCTTCAAGCCAAGTGAACAAAATCACTTCTTCATGCGAATTATGTAGTGGTCCCCATGACACTCGTGATTGCGTGGAACTTCCCGAACAAGCTTTTGTGGATTACACATCCTCACGTACTGACGAAGCGGGAGACAAGTGGTACACTTTCAAACCCGAGCCAAACCCTTACGGTGATTCCTACAACCCTTCTTGGAAAAATCACCCGAACCTTAGATGGAAACAAAACCAAAACATACCCCAAAAGAATTCTTCCAATCCACCTAATCGTTACCAACCAAACGGTCCATCCTCTAACCGTACATTCAACAACAATCCTTCCAATAACTATGGTAGTACCAATAATCTTGAAGGATTGATGTCCAAGTTGATGGCATCTCAAGAAGCTCGCATAGCTAAGTTTGAAACCGAATTCAGTCAACAACAAACGGAAATGACAAATAAGATTGACAACTTGTTGAAAGCCCTCAACAACCAAGTGCTAACTACACCTAGGAAGGACACTAGGGACACTAATAGCGGAATCCAAATTAAGGACCCCTCATTACCTAAACACATCCACTTTGTCAATGTTGTCACCATTAAGCCAATAGATAAGAATATGGAAGAAAGTGACAAGGATGAAATTGAAATAGAAACCTAGACTAAGGATGAGATTAAGGAAGTTGAGGATATTAAGAGAGAAAAGTTAGAGGAAGTAGAAAACATAGAAGAATACTTTGATAAGTTACCCACCAAGGAAGAACAGGAATATCACAAGGATTTATTCGATGACCCCGAGACACCATACATCCTTGGTTCACCCCTTATTAAAGTAGGTGATCCCTCTAACATCAACATACCATGCAACATTTGGCATATGCATGTGTGGAAACCTTACATCGATCTTAGGTCTCCTATAAACATCATGACCAGGACCTATTATAATTGGATAATGAAGAAGCAACTTGGATATAGGATAATGCCCGACACGATTAGGATGAGCAACTTTGTAGGAAGAGTGAAAGGATTGCATGTCTTTGTAGGAAACTTCACTTATGTTACCGACTTTGTGATAGTAGAGGATACTCGTCCGGTTATAGATGGTTGATGAGGCGAAAAATGAACCGTTTTTAGGGGGTCATTTTAGCCCGGATTTGAATTTATTTGATCAAATATTGCCCTAAATCGTTCCTTTTGTCATTTTAGGTACTTTTGGAGTGAATTTTGGAAAAGGAAACATTTTGGACATTTTTGGAGCATAAAAGTGAAGAAAACGGCAAAGTCTTAATTTTCCTTGCTGGGAACAATACCTGACGGCATCAAGAGTTTTCAAGTGATGGCGTCAAGAGCAATGCAAGGAATGGAAGTGGATAAATTCCGTGACGATCCAGAAGAGTTTTGTACTATAGAGATGACGGCGTCACCATAGGCCGTCATGGTCCAAATGTTAGTGACGGCCCAGAGTAGGATTACACATGACGGCGTCAAAAATGGATCTAGGCAATCCGATTTCATTACGGGCGACGAGTTGACGGCGTCAGAATTTTCTTCTTAACGTTGTCACCCTGTAAAAATTATATATAGTTTTGCAATTTTCATTCATAAGAGTGTAACAATTAGGGTATAACTTTGGAGAGAAACCCTAGTCCGAATATCACAGCTTTTTCAAGGGTTTTTACCCTTTGAAACCTTTCATGTTCAATTGAGATAAGTACTCTTTCAATTCATTCAATATGTTTATGTGTTGTTTGAATATATCTTACACTTGTCTTCAATTTAACATGCCTGGCTAGATCTCTTGTGTGTTGGCTTAGATGTAGTGAAACCTAGATGTTGATTATGGGTTGATTGTTTGTTTATAGTTGTTACGGATGATTGTATTCGATGTTAGGCTTAAGAAAACTGGCAGACTTCCATTGGTGACATGCTTGAACGTCTTAAGAAACATGATCAGAGGTGTACTATGATTTTAGGTTGTATTTAATGCGTAGGAGAATTCTAATGATCACATGTTAGGAGCTTCTAACGGTTCGACATAGGAGTGAAGTAGGATCCTATAGAGTTAGGAAATATTGTACACAGCCCTACGACTAGTATTAAGGAATACGACCCGTCATCCATGCAATTGTAACAAACTATCAACCTGTAAAAGATATCTAGGGAGTAATGAAACCTAAGTAAACACAACTCTCCCTATTATTGTTCATACCACACTAGTTTAATTAGATTTATTTTCATTTTTGTTTTTTTATTTTGATTGCATCTTTAGTTATTGGGTTAGTTGGCTAGCAACTAATTCCGCCCACTCTTCCAAAACCCAAGATTTTAATTTCTTTTATAAAAATATAAAAATACAAAAAGAATCATCCCTCACCTCTAGACCTAGTTTTTAGGCTTTCTAATCCTAGCGACACTATTCCTGAGTTGAACGATCAATCCCCCGGTACTTGTCACTATACTATACTACAACAATCAGGTACACTGCCTGGTGGGGGTTGTAAGCTTCTCAAGATCCCTCAAGAGGTAAAGCCTGGTGCGATTCCCACGTATCAAGTTTTTGGCGCCGCAGCCCGGGGAATAGTTATTGTCTAGGTTAGGATTTCTTTTTATTAGGTCTACTTGCTATATTCCTTTCTAGTAAGATTTTATTTCTATTTCTAGGTTTTCTTTAGTCTATCTTTTTCTTCGTGTCTTTGTCAGTAAATTAAATTCATTGACTATTCCGTTGACCATTATGGAAAACGCGAATCCACCCCTTTTCCCCTAGTGAAGTGGCTTTGTTGCGTTAACAAATTGAGAATGAGATTAGGGAACTTATGGAGCTTAATAGGTTAATTAATGTTGAGCTAGATCATGCATTTAGTGATCTAGCCACCGCCTTGTATTCAAATAAGGACCTAGGAGCTAATGATTTTGAGGATGTTGTTGAGGAACTTGAGGAAGGGGAGATAGATCCAAAGCTTGATGACTATTTCAATATATACCCCACTAAGGAGGAGATTGCGTACTATAATAATCTTATTGACAATCCTCGACCACCTTTTACTAGAATTGAACCTAAGATAAAGAGAGGCGATCCTAAGAATGCTAAGATACCATGTATGATTAGGTATAAACACATTGACAATGCGTACATTGATTTTAAATTCCCGATCAACATTATGTCCTCAAGTGTCTTTAATGATATAGTGAAAACAAGACTTGGACCTTGAAGAGATCCCAAATACCCCGGTGGATTTTGTAACCTTGTCGGGAGAATTAAAGGTCTACATGTCTTTGTTGGGAACTTTACTTATATCACTGACTTTATGGTTGTTGAAGACCTAGCTAGTGTTATTGATTGTCGCTTATCCCATGTTGTGTTTGGTAAACCATTTGTTGAAGAGTCCAAGTTAGAGTATGATGAGATAGAAGGGACAATCCGATTTGCTAGTGAAACCGATAGGATCACATTTAGGATGCCTAGTAGAATGAAAGAATTTCATTTTGTACCTCGATTTGACATGGATAACATTGGTGCTTTTGAGGACATCAATGAAGAGGATAAGAAAAAGGGCATGGACTATGTATGGGAGAAGAAGAGTCTTTTCTATAAAGATTGCTTGACTCTAGGACCGAAATATAAAGTTGATAAGGAATTTACCAACAGAGGAGCAATTGAGAAAAAGGTGGCTTGTCTCTATAAAGAATATTTACAATCAGAGAACGAGACCAAAAATTAGGTCACGTAATTGCCCATGACCTTGAGTCTAGCTACAAGACTCGTAAAATAAAGAAAAACGCTTCTTGGGAGGCAACCCATGTTTTGTGTGATTTTTATTTGTTTGATTATTACTTGTTTCCGTAAGCATGCTTTATTTTTATTGTTGGTAGATCATGTTTCAAAACTAAATTGTGAAAATGCTTTATTTTGTCATTTAACTTCGTCTTAACTTCATACAAAGGTATTTCGCAAAAGATAAGTGTAAGGGGAAACCCCAAATTTGTTTTTAAGAACGAAATTGATCATGATTCTCCACAATATTAAATGGACATGTGTATTAGTACTTGTTAGAGTCAAATGCTTGTATCGAGTCATAATGATGTTTTGCAGGATTTTTCAGGAAGTAGGACATAAGTTTTTCCAGAAATTTTCCGGAAACTTAACATAAATATTTCTGCAGGTCACTTCTGACGGCGTCAGGAATTAATTCCTGACAGCGTCATGTGTAAAATTCTGGAAATTTTGCTAGTTTTGTTTTTCTAACGGAGTCTTAAAGTTTTTGTTAATTCTTTAGTTTTATAAACTCCAGGAAATCTGCAAACATTCATTCCACAAGCATTATATCTTAATTTGCTTTCTAGGACTTGTTAGTATATATAGATTGCCGCCGATTTTACGCGAGGTTGCCTTGTTTGTTTTCTCAGGTTTAAAAGGTTATGTATGACAAGAAGATGGTTTATTTTTCTAGAAGGGAAGCTTTGAATGTTCATTTTCTTGGAGGAAGATCTAACCTTGTTACCACACTATCCACACCGAACGAATCAGGGGAGTATTTGTTTTCATTCTTTTACCTATTTCACTTTTACATTCTTTAATTGAATATTGGGGACAATGTTCATCCTAAGTGTAAGGGGAGGGTAAATGATGATACCTTATAGGATACACTTGCACTTGAGTTTGTTTGTTTGATGGTAGGTGTGTAATAAAACTAAGAGAAATACTTGTTAGTGTAATTTTAGCGCCAAATTTAAATTTTTTTACAACATTCAGGAGTGAAACTTTAGCCTTAATAAGCGTCTCATGGATAAGAGTTGTATGACTAGCACAAAACCGTACTATTCAGAAAATTTTCCACCCAAATATGTGAGGTTCGCCTTTAGATTTGATAGGAAAAACATTTACTATTAGCGCTTATAAGTGTACCGATAGCATTTAGATTCTAGAACTTGCGTTAGTGATGCATCCCGAGACCGCTAGTGAGACTACATTCGTGTAGTAGGATTTACTACATGATTAGAGGTATTAGGATCACCCATGTGTTAAACCCGTATCATAATTACTTGACCATTTAAGTCATATTACTTGGCTAGTAAAGTCAACTAATTTTTCCAACACCTTAGCGTTGTACTCATTTTTAGTACACGAAACACCTAGTACACCCCTCCGAGCCTATCTTTTCGTTTCTAACTTTAAGCATCTTACTTAAAGGAAGAATTTGTTACAACCCACTTAAATGTACACCCAAATCGCCTTAGCCTTCCGTGTATGCACTCATCTTTAGTGCATTATTGTTATTTGTTTAAACCCTTAGTTAATTATCTAATTGATTACATGGTTGCTAAGTCGAGTCATATCTTGTACATATTGTTTTGGAAGATTGGGACTCATGGGTAAAGTACTTATGTTATGGAGTAATGGGGAAGAACATCATATTATATTACCCCCATATGTGCGTTAATCTTAAAAGTACTCCAAGTGTTTTGATTATCTTAATTCGAGTCATTAGATTAGTTTATTATAAATTATGTAAAAATTCAAGTGTAAGGGGAATATTCATTCCCTATGATGTATTATTATGGATGGTAGGGTAAGAATGTATACCAAAAAAAAAAAAAAAAAAAATCAAAAAAAAATCAAAAAAAAAATAGGAAAAGAAAAGAGAAAAAAACATACGGACTACCATCCCGTTTCATTCAATGTTTATTTTATGTTTTTGTTATTTTTGATTTCTTAGCTTAAGTCGAGTCTACTCTTGGCTTTGCAACGTCATATTGTACATGTAATTAACCAAGATGATTAACTCGCCACCAGTAAAGATTGCCTTTATCCAACAAAACTGTGTATTCCATATCCCTACACCTAACGTTATAACCCTTTAAAAGACCTCTTTGATAGTTTATCCTAGGTGCTTATGCCATGCGGTGGAGGTTTGATCCTTTCCCAAGCCTATGGTAATCTATTTTGTTATGACAGGTAGTGAGAGATGTTTTCCATTTCCATATTGTGATATATACTTTATTACACCCGAGAGACGTGAGTATCTAAACACTATTTGTGAGGTGCTATTGTATGACCTCCGTGCTTATCTTTGGTCTTTAGTGGAACGATTATTTGTTGTAATTACTTTTATATTAGTGTTAAATGACCCATAACTTGTATTTTGATTAGAATAAAAGCGCATTTGCTTGAGGACAAGCAAATCTCAAGTGTAAGGGTATTTGATGAGGCGAAAAATGAACCATTTTTAGGGGGTCATTTTAGCCCGGATTTGAACTTATTTGATCAAATATTGCCCTAAATCGTTCCTTTTGTCATTTTAGGTACTTTTGGAGTGAATTCTGGAAAAGGAAGCATTTTGGACGTTTTTGGAGCATAAAAGTGAAGAAAACAGCAAAGTCTTAATTTTCCTTGCTGGGAACAGCACCTGACGGCGTCAAGAGTTTTCAAGTGATGGCGTAAAGAGCAATGCAAGAGGTGGAAGTGGATGAAGTCCGTGATGATCCAGAAGAGTTTTGTACTATGGAGATAACGACGTCACCATAGGCCATCATGGTCCAAATGTTAGTGACGGCCCAGAGTAGGATTACACATGACAGCGTCAAAAGTGGATCTAGGCAATCCGATTTCATTATGGGCGGCGAGTTGACGATGTCAGAATTTTCTTCTTGACGCCGTCACCATGTAAAATCTATATATAGTTTTGCAATTTTCATTCATAAGAGTGTAACAATTAGGGTGTAACTTTGGAGAGAAACCCTAGTCCGAATATCACAGCTTTTTTAAGGGTTTTTACCCTTTGAAACCTTTCATGTTGAATTAAGATAAGTACTCTTTCAATTCATTCAATATGTCTATGTGTTGTTTGAATATATCTTACACTTGTCTTCAATTTAACATGCTTGGCTAGATCTCTTGTGTGTTTCCTTAGATGTAGTGAAACCTAGATGTTAATTATGGGTTGATTGTTTGTTTATAGTTGTTACGGATGATTGTATTCGATGTTAGGCTTAAGAAAACTGGCAGACTTCCATTGGTGACATGCTTGAACGTCTTAAGAAACATGATTAGAGGTGTACTATGATTTTAGGTTGTATTTAATGCGTAGGAGAATTCTAATAATCCCATGTTAGGAGCTTCTAACGGCTCGACATAGGAGTGAAGTAGGATCCTATAGAGTTAGGGAATATTGTACACGGCCCTACGACTAGTATTAAGGAATACGACCCTGTGAAAAACTAGAAGGGGGGTTGAATAGTTTACCGATGAAAATATTTTTAACTTGTTTAGTTAGCTTTGAAACTTTCCGTTTGATCAAAGATATATACACAAACACAATATATAACATGCAAATAAATGAAAGAAACGATCAAGCCACAACACGAGTATTTATCGTGGTTCGGCTACAAGGACTCTTTTTCCTTGCCCTACGTCTACGTTCCGAGTATCCAACTCGAGAGTTTCTTTCACTAGTCAACAAGCTCCTTTCACCGGCGGAGAAAACCTTACACGTCGCTTATACTTTTACCGACACTAAGCTAGATGTCGAGTTCTTTACCAAGGGTACAACCACTCCCGTTAGTTCTTTTACAAGGGTACAACTACTTTGAGGACTAAAATACTAACCGATCACTACTGAAAATACACAATCAAATGAAGTGTAAACTACACAAGTCTACACAATGCTAAGCTAACAAGTCTTGCAACGTTGTGTTGAATACTTGTTACTTTTAATGAGCTCGTGAATCTCTTTGCTAC
Organism: Artemisia argyi; assembly: GCA_030686995.1. Taxonomy (NCBI): domain Eukaryota; kingdom Viridiplantae; phylum Streptophyta; class Magnoliopsida; order Asterales; family Asteraceae; genus Artemisia; species Artemisia argyi. Next base: position 36,459 of record JARVZY010002957.1, read on the forward strand.
AAAAAGAAACTTCACATATGTAATGTTAAAGAGTTAGATGAAAGAATGAATGTGTGTGTGTAAAATATGATGTAGAGTGATAAACCAAAAATCAACTTGTGGCTTGGTATTTATAGCAAAGCCTTCTGCAGGCCTGGCGGATACGGCGGAACCCTCAGATGGGTTCCGCCCGTGTACCCCCAGGGTTCCGCCGGGCTTGCAGTTGGTTTTGCAATAAATCTTGCAAACCAAACAAAGTCACATCTCATTACACCTTGCAAACCAAACAATGTCACATCTCATAATATCAAGTCAAACACTAAACTTGCAAGCAACCACTTAGTAAGTCAAACACATTTCTTTCCATAAATGTATATTGACAAAACTTGCCATAAATGTGATGTGACAATTCTATTTTGAGAAATAAAAAGTGTTGTGTTTTATGAAATGTAAAATGTAGCAAAAGTCTAGTTTATGTAAGTCTTTAAAACTAAGATTATGTTTTACTTAGAAACTAAATTTTACATTTTGTCGTTAACAAAACTTAGCGAAGATCGTAAAATATAAATAACGTTTTTAGGCGATATTTGTATTAACAGACCCGTCATCCATGCAATTGTAACAAACTATCAACCTGTAAAAGATATCTAGGGAGTAATGAAACCTAAGTAAACACAACTCTCCCTATTATTGTTCACACCACACTAGTTTAATTAGATTTATTTTCATTTTTGTTATTTTATTTTGATCGCATCTTTAGTTATTGGGTTAGTTGGCTAGCAATTAATTCCGCCCACTCTTCCAAAACCCGAGATTTTAATTGCTTTCATAAAAATATAAAAATACAAAAAGAATCATCCCTCACCTCTAGACCTAGTTTTTAGGCTTTCTAATCCTAGCGACACTATTCCTGAGTTGAACGATCAATCCCCCGGTACTTGTCACTAATCTATACTACAACGATCAGGTACACTGCCTGGTGGGGGTTGTAAGCTTCTCGAGATCCCTCGAGAGGTAAAGCCTGGTGTGATTCCCACGTATCAATGGTTGCCTAAGTCAAGTAGTGTTTGAAAAACCGTTTGTTGATGCCTCTAAGATGAGTTATGACCCGTCCCTAGGGATAGTTAGAATCAAGGAAGAGAACGATGAGATTGCTTACCAAATGCCCTATAAGATTGAACAATACCGCCTTCTATCAAACATAGAAAAGGAATACAAGCAAGCGATTTACTATAGGAATGATGAGGATAGACGTAGAGGAGTGAATTATGTCATGAGTAGAATACTTGGTTTCTACAAGGAATGTTTGCAACTAGGTCCGGAATACAAAAATAAGATTGGAGATGACCTAGAGAATGAGACCAATGATGAGGTCACGTAATTGCCCATGACCTTGAGTCTAGCTACAAGACTCGTAAATAAAGAAAAGCGCATCTTGGGAGGCAACCCATGTTTTTTGTGAGTTTTATTTGTTTGATTGTTATTTGTTTCCATATGCATGTTTTATTTTTATTGTTGGTAGGTCATGTTTCAAACTAAATAGTGAAAATGCTTTATTTTGTCGTTTAACTTCGTCTTAACTTCATATAAAGGTATTTTGCAAAAGCTAAGTGTAAGGGGAAACCCCAAATTTGTTTCTAAGAACGAAATTGATCATGATTCGCCACAATAATAAATGAACATGTGTATTAGTATTTGTTAGAGTCAAATGCTTGTATCGAGTCATAATGATGTTTTGTAGGATTTTCCAGGAAGTAGGCCATAAGTTTTTCCATAAATTTTCCGAAAACTTAACGTAAAGATTTCTGCAGGTCACTTCTTACGGCGTCAGGGCTTAACTCCTGAAGGCGTCACGTGTAAAATTCTGGAAATTTTGCGAGTTTTGTTTTTCTAACGGAGTCTTAAAGTTTTTGTTAATTCTTTAGTTTTATAAACTCCAGGAAATCTGCAAACATTCATTCCACAAGCATTATATCTTAAATTGTTTTCTAGGATTTGTTAGTATATAAAGATTGCCGCCGATTTTACGCGAGGTTGCCTTGATTGTTTTCCCAGGTTTAACAGGTTATATGTGACAAGTAGATGATTTATATTTCTGGAAGGGAAGCTTTGAATGTTCATTTTCTTGGAGGAAAATCTAACCCTTTTGACACACTATCCACACTGAACGAATCAGGGGAGTATTTGTTTTCATTCTTTTATCTATATTACTTTTATATCCTTTAATTGAACATTGGGGACAATGTTCATCCTAAGTGTAAGGGGAGGGTAAATGATGATACCTTATAGGATACAATTGCACTTGAGTTTGTTTGTTTGATGGTAGGTGTGTAATTAAACTAAGAGAAACACTTGTTAGTGTAATTTTAGCGCCAAATTTAAAATTTTTTACAACATTTAGGAGTGAAACTTTAGCTTTATCAAGCGTCTCATGGATAGAAGTTGTATGACTAGCACAAAATCGTACCATTCAGAAAAATTTTCCACCAAAATATGTGAGGTTCGCCTTTAGATTTGATAGGAAAAGCATTCATTATTAGTGCTTATGAGTGTACCGGTAGCATTTAGATTCTAGAACTTGCGTTAGTGATGCATTCCGAGACCGCTAGTGAGACTACATTCGTGTAGTAGGATTTACTACATGATAAGAGGCATTAGGATCACCCTTGTGTTTAAACCCGTATCATAATTACTTGACCATATAAGTCATATTACTTGGCTAGTAAAGTCAATTAATATTTCCCACACCTTAGCGTTGTACTCATTTTTAGTACACGAAACCCCTAGTACACCCCTCCGAGCCTATCTTTTCGTTTCTAACTTTAAGCATCTTACTTAAAGGAAGAATTTGTTACAACCCACCCAAATGTGCAACCAAATCGCCTTAGCCTTCCGTGTATGCACTCATCTTTAGTGCATTATTGTTACATGTTTAAACCTTTAGTTAATTATCTAATTGATTACATGGTTGCTAAGTCGAGTCATATATTGTACATATTGTTCTGGGACGATTGGGACTCATGGGTAAAGTACTTGTGTTATTGAGTAATGGGGAAGAGCATCATATATTACCCCCATATGTGCATTAATCTTAAAAAGTACTACAAGTGTTTTGATTATCTTAATTCGAGTCATTAGAGTAGTTTATTGTAAAGTATGTAAAAATTCAAGTGTAAGGGGAATGTATATTTTGGATGGTAGGGCAAGAGTGTATGCAAAAAAAAAATAATAGTAATAATAAAATAAAAAAATCGAAAAATCAAGAAAAAAAATATAGAAAAAGAAAAGAGAAAAAACATACGGACTACCATCCCGTTTTATTTTATGTTTGTTTTATGTTTTTGTTATTTTTGATTCATTAGCTTATGTCGAGTCTAGTCTTGGCTTAGCAACGCCATATTGTACATGTAATTAACCAAGATGATTAACTCGCCACCAGTAAATATTGCCTTTATCCAACAAAACCGTGTATTCCATATCCCTACACCTAACGTTATAACCCTTTAAAAGACCTCTTTGATAGTTTATCCTAGGTGCTTACACCAAGTGGTGGAGGTTTGATCCTTTCCCAAGTCTATAGTAATATATTTTGCTATGATAGGTAGTGAGAGATGTTTTCCATTTACTTATTGTGATATATACTTTATTACACCCGAGAGATGAGAGTATCTAAACACTATTTGTGAGGTGCTAGTGTATGACCTCCGTACTTGTCTTTGGTTTTTAGTGGAACGATTATTTGTTGTAATTACTTTTATATTAGTGTTAAATGACCCCTAACTTGTATTTTGATTAGAATAAAAGCGCATTTGCTTGAGGACAAGCAAATCTCAAATGTAAAGGTATTTGATGAGGCGAAAAGTGTACCGCTTTTAAGGGGTCATTTAAGCCCGAATTCGTGATTATTTGATCAAATATTGCCCTAAATCGTTCCATTTGTCATTTTAGGTACTTTTGGAGAGAAATCTGGAAAAGGAAGCATTTTGGACGTTTTTGGAGCATAAAAGTGAAAAAAACGGCAAAGTCTCAAATTTCCTTGCTGGAACAGTACCTGACGGCGTCAAAACTCTCCACATGACGGCGTCAAGAGTTACAAAAGAGGTGGATGTGGAAAATACACGTGACGATCCAGAGAATTTTTAAGCATAGGACCTGACGGCGTCACCCAAGGCCGTCAGGGTCCAAACATTAGTGACGGCCCAGAGCACAACTACACATGACGGCGTCACAAATAGATCTAGGCAATATGATTTTATTATGGCGGTGAGTTGATGGCGTCACAATCTAACACATGACGCTGTCACGATGTGTAATCTATATATAGTTTTCCAAATTTCATTCATTAGTGTGCAACTTTGAGGGAATAAACCCTAGTCCGAATTTTATCAGCTTTTCAAGGGTTTTAACCCCTTGAATCTTTCATGTTCAATTAAAGATAAGTATTCCTTCAAATCATTCAATATGTCTATGTGTTGTTTGATTATATCTTACTCTTGTCTTCTATTTAACATGCTAGGCTAGATTTTTTTTGTGTTTGCTTAGATGTAGTGAAACCTAGATGTTAATTATGGGTTGATTGTTTGTTTATAATTGTTACGGATGATTGTATTCGATGTTAGGCTTAAGAAACTGGCAGACTTCCATTGGTAACTTTCTTGAACGTCTTAAGAAACGTGATCGGAGGTGTACTACGATTTTTGGTTGTATTTAATGCTTAGGAGAATTCTAATGATCCCATGTTAGGAGCTTCTAACGGCTCGACATAGGATTGAAGTAGGATCCTATAGAGTTAGGGAATATTGTACACGGCCCTACGACTAGTATTAAGGAATATGACCCGTCATCCATGCAATTGTAACAAGCTAATCAACCTGTAAAAGATATCTAGGGAGTAATGAAACCTAAGTAAACACAACTTTCCTCATTATTGTTTCCACCACATTAATATAATAGTTTATTTTCATTTCTTTTATTTTATTTTGATTGCATCTTTAGATTAATTGAGTTAGTTAGCTAGCAACTAATTCCGCCCACTCCTTCAAAACCCGAGATTTTACTTGCTTTTATAAAAATATAAAAATACGAAAAGAATCATCCCTCACCTCTAGACCTAGTTTATTAGGCTTTCTAATCCTAGTGACACTATTCCTGAGTTGAACGATCAATCCCTCGGTACTTGTCACTATACTATACTACAACTATCAGGTACACTGCCTGGTGGGGGTTGTAAGCTTCTCGAGATCCCTTGAGAGGTAAAACCTGTTGCGAGGGTGCGATCCCCACGTATCACATATATATGTCTTGTATTCTTCACATATTTTTTTTGTAGCCAAGCATTCCATAGCTCGTTTCCTTGGTGCTCTCAAATGAGGGGGAGCACACATCAAGGGGAGCTTTCTACCCGTTTAACTTCTTTTATGAAGCTTAATCGGCATAACCTTTTTGATTTTACAAAAAGGGGGAGAAGAGAATATTAAACTCAAAATACTTGTCTAAAAATTATTTTTTAGACCTAATGAGTTTAAGGTTTTGTAATCGTCAAAAAAGGGGAGATTGTTGACATAAATAATGCCTAAAAACATTGTTAACATATTAACAATATATCTATGTTTTGATAATTATAAAACATAAACTCATTGAACTAAATTTTATGACAAACAAAGTGTTTATTGCAATCTATGATCAAAGGAAATTTTTCTAAATCACTAGATTTTCTATAAAATGTCATAAACATTTTATATCATTTACAAAATCATTTTTGGAATTAAAATAATATGTTTAAATCATTCTAAATATATGAATTCAAATTTTTAACCAAAAATGGCAAATATAATCCAGAAAAACCTTCCCCACAAAAGGACTAATAAACCCAACGTTCTGGAGGGGGCAGCCCCCTTAATTCCTAGGCGGCCCCCTTAATGATTAAGGGGACCGGCACGCTCCAGAACAGTATTTGTTTGCCCTATAAATACCGGTTCATTCCACAAATTTTTCTCACCTTTTGCACCCCAAAACTTTCTGATCTAAATCCCCATTTCCATTTCCTATAATCCTTTGATCATATACACATTAATCTTTGTTTCAAAATGATCCAAGTTTCATCCTTTCAAGTGCAAAAGAAGAATACTTCTATTCTCCAAGACAAGAAGTATTACAACTTGTTGTGACCTCCACATCCAAGTTGTTAGAGCATCATTCATTACATATATTTCCTTGTGATATTTGTTGTGAATATTTGGTAGAAGATATATTAGCTTAGTGTGTAGATAGAGTGATTGTTTAGTAGATTGTTGTGAACTAGATAGTTGGGAAGTAGATAGTTATGAAGAAGATTGTTGTAAAGTAGATAGTTGAGAAATAGATAGTTGTGAAGAAGATAGTTGTGAAGTAGATAGGTGTGAAGATAGATAGGTGTGAAGAAGTTGTGTATAAGGTGTGATCAAGTTGTGGCGAAGTTGTGGTGTGTATATTGGTGTGTACGGTTTTCTCCGCCATAAGGGAGATTGTTGACATAGTGAAGAAAACTCTCGAGTTAGGTGCTCGGGGAGTGGAGTAGAGCAAGGAAGATGTCCTTGTAGCCGAACCACTATAAATCTCTTGTCTCGCGGTTCGATCTTTCCATCTCTCATTTATTTCTTTACTTACATTATTATTGCTATATCATACATATATGTTGTTGTTTATATTGTGCAAGATTTGAGTTCACATAATATCAAATCAAAATTTTTGAAAGTAAAGAAAACACGCAAACAACCTTTTATAACAAATTAAAAAGACGTTAAACTATTCAACCCCCCCCCCCCCTTTTAGTTTTCCACAACCAAAAAATCAAACTCTTGAATTATTCATTGGTTTTTCTTCCAAATCTACGTAGCTTCGTTCCGATGCTCTCTTTTACCTTGAAATGAGATAATACGTAATAAGAGTATATATCCTGGCAAAATCACACAAATAGTGAGCATTTTAGGGGGAAGTTGACACTGAAATATCAGGACTATTTGATGTTATCAATCATCATCGTCATCATTTATCTCAATGATCTCTGGAAGCTTGTATATTTTTTCATACCTTATTAGTGCAGTTATGTAAAGGTTGTGTATGTTAATCAGTATTTATGGAGCGGTGAGCAATGAGCTTTTTGATTTTTAGTGTTCGTTTGGCAAAAGAGCGGCGAGCTTTGCTCTTTTTTAAGAAAGCTCTTTTTTCCAATGCTTTTTTAAGAAGCAGTGAGCTGTGGCTACTGCTCACTGCTACTTTTGCCAAACATAGCCTTAGCCGCTAGCTAGCTTTTTTTTTTTTTTAATCAAAATTTATCTTATTTCTCTTTTAGTAATATCAAATTTTGTTTTATATTTCTAAAACAATAATTTATGTATTATATACGTAGTAATATGTTTTTCTTCTCTCTTACATTACATTCAAATTCAAATCATAATTCAAATTTAAATCCAAATTCAAATTCTGTTCGTAAATCTATCTACGAACTAAACGGGCTTGAATTTTGATAATTATTTTATATGAAGTACAAGATGAATTAGTTTTCAATTTGTTTCTTGATATTTTAACTACATATAAAGGGTAAATAGTCAAACCTTGAAAGTGAAATCTTGAATCTTGGTCAAACCTTTAAATATGAAATTCATAATAATGTAGTGAAACGTGAAAACCTGTAAGTATATTGCAATGAAAGGAAAGTATATTGCAATCAAAATGGTCAATGAATAAGAATGTTGACATATTGTATGTTATGAATGATTTCTAAAACATTTATGGAGATGTTGACATATTGTATGTTAGGAAATGATTTTTGATGGCAGGACAAAATTTTGATTTCAACCACTACAACAAAATAGTTAATTTTTCACATTTATCAAGGCACGTGTTCACACTTTATACTGTGTGAAATTGAAAAGTTCACACTTAGTTTGTTTGAACTAATTGGGTGTAGCAAATAATTTCACATTTAAAAGTGTGAAGATTTATAAAAAAAATCACACTTTCAAAGGTGAAGATTTTGAAATAATATAATTTTAAAACAACTTCTCACACTTTTAAGTGCGAATAATTTTTGCACACTCATAAGTGTGAATATATTAAAAGAAAAGTTCACGCTTTAGAAAGTGCGAAGAAAATAGTGTGGGCAAGTGACCAATTTGTTGGAGTGAACACATATTTTTTTGATTTCAAACACATAAAAGTCCCCCTCCCCACACAAACACAAACCTAATTTCATTTCTCTCCTCTGTTTTTAAACCTAACCCATTTTTCTCTTTAATATCATCAACAGCCGAAAATATAATTGCCACTAGGGGTGCGCGCGGTTCCGGAACCGCACGGAACCGACCTGGAACCGCAAGAACCGAGAACCGAATTAAATATTTTTTTTATGGAACCATAAAAGACAACCGCATATGTCACTATTGTGGTATAACAAATTTATGTGTAACTACGAATCTACAAGTTATATCGAGAATTTGGGACCATGTCTTTTGCAAGACTAAATAAATTCCAAGGATTCATGTGTAACTACTCATCTACAGGAAACGTCATCTTAATAACTAATTTAGCTAATAATAATTCTAACCGTGTTTCTTCTAAGGCTCAATTTATAACGTATTTAATGGTTTATTTCTATCTTTTTAATAAACTTAAGGGTAAAAGCTATAAAATATCATCGTACTTTTAAAAATCTATCAAGTTGAACCATGTACTTTTTTATTGCTTACTTGACCAATGAACTTTCAAAATTTTATTCGACTTGAACCATAACTTATTTATTAAAAAAAATAAAAAGAAATTACACGTGGATAATTAGAAAAGATATGGTTCAAGTCGAATAAAAATTTGAAAGTTCGTTAGTCAAGTAAGCAATAAAAAAATACATGATTCAACTTGGTACATTTTTGAAAGTACGATGGTATTTTATAGCTTTTACCCTAAACTTAATGACCAGTTATAAGGGTTTTGGCTTAAGATTTCTAACATATTGGATCGTACCAAATCTATCTAATTAATTCGTTCCTAAGCATACACATGTTGGGCGGTTCTTTGGTTTCGGAACCGATACCCGCGGTTCCGGACCGAACCAAACCAAGAACCGAAATTTGAAATATCTAAGAACCGAGAACCGAACCGCAGTTCCAAAATGCGGTTCGGGTTGGGTCGGTTCCGGTTCGGTTCTCGATTCCGGTTCAGTTCTTGGTTTATTTGCTCACCCTTAATTGCCACCATATCAAGAAATAGCCACCACCTCTAGGGTGGTTTGAGTTGTTTCGGTTGGCTAGGTAGTTTCGGTTGGTAGTTTTGATGGTGTTTTGAAAGAAATGATGATGGTTTTGGTGGTTTCGGTTGTCCAACATCACCATTTCTCGGTGGGTTTGATGGTATTTTCAATGGTGTAGTATTAGCAGTGTATGATTGAAGTACAATTTCTTATGGTTTTGTTTACTTCATTAGTGTTCAAACCTAGAACTTAGGTCTATGTGCATGTATTGAAGTCTTAATGTAATGGTGGTTGTTTTTAGAGAAGATTTACTTATTTTTTTTATTAATGTTTTGTATGGTGTTTTTGAACATATCTAGCCCCATCTCACTGGTTTCAATATGTTTTTGTGGTGCCAGATCTATCCGGTGGTGTGGTTAGATTTGTTGGTTGGTCTATTACATGGTAATTTTTATGTAACTTGATTGTTTGTTAATTTGATTTTATTTGCATGCTCACATGTAAACTAACATGTGTTTATGAAAAAGACCTTCTCATTTGCTCTTTTAGGCTGAATTTTCAAAAGTATGGTTTTGTATCATAAAATAGTTCTAATACCGAATTCCTTTCACCCGTATAGTAGCACTCGAACTCTTTATTTTACATGATAAAGATAAAGGAACATATTAGTGCAAGGATTTGATAGGATATGGTCTTTGTCTACGTAAGTGAACAAATTAGAAATTTAGTTATGAGTACGTGAAAATGACAACTCATAAAAAATTAATTTCCTATTTCAATTTTTATTATATTTATTGAGCCCTACAAAATAAGTTTGGAAAATGTATGAATTATCTTTTTACACAATGAATGCATGAGTCAACACGAAACATGATGCATCACATAATTTTTTATTTTTTTTATACCAAAGAGCACATAAAATACACAAATATATAATGAAAGTTTTAGGAAGAATGACTACTAAAAGTGATTACGTTATAGTTTGTGACTTTTTCATATTATCAAATACTAAGACTTTCAGGGTTCTATAATTCGAACAACTACACTTATATAATCTTTACTACATATAAAGGGTTTACCCATTTTTTGAAATTCAATAATATAATAATCTTGAAAACCTAAAATGTATAACTGGAAATATTGAAACTTAAAATCTATTATAGGAAGATGCATAAATTTCAGTTTATGTTTTATGATTTAATTTACAAAATATGAATTAAACTTTAATCAATTAAATTGTCAACGCTTATTGAGGAGATGTATAATTTCGATCTATAATTTCTTCTTCATTTTAATCTTCCACAAGAAGCTTTTCCATAATAAATATCAATTTCAATCTATAATTTCTTCTTCACTAAATGTTTTTATATGTTCTTTGATACATATAAAGAATTATTATTGTTTGAGTTGATTTATCGCATGTTACAACGTTTGACAATTACATTTTGATATTTTTACGTTGTATGTTTAAACATTTCTCGAAACACTTACTAAAATATCGCAACTATAGTTGTTTGCCGCTAAAAAATTTTGTTACTATGCACGGGTACTCGAATAGTTTATAACAAAGGACCGGCCTTGATGTACTATACTTTTTATTTTCCTTAAAAATTGTTGATTGTGTGTACAAAGATTCTTTTTTTCAAACTACACTATACTACTCAGCATATTTGGCTGGGTTGGGATCCTATCAAGTTGAGAGGGTATAATTTGACTCAAGTTGGGATATTATGAGCCATTGAATTTAATCAAAAGATTTTTTTTTTTTCTTGATTTGAATCATTAAATCAAATCCAATGGCTCACAATCATCCGACTTGAGTCAAATTGTACCTGTCAACTTGAGAGGATCATTCTGCTTGGCTAACATGTAATTCAGATTCTTCTCATATTGCGAAAAAGAAATCATACTGCTATATCTTTCACAAAGAAAATTTCACTCGTGTACATTTAACACTCGTACTTTCGATATTTTTTCGGGTAAATTCTTGATATGGACCATTAGCCCAAGGTGTTAATACTTTCTAGACACGAATCTTGAAAATTCTCATTCTAGACATTGACTACTTTATACCTGGGCTACCATAGTTAAAACGTTGACACGTGTAATTTAATCATTAGCATGTGTTGTGGTAAATTACATATATAACCTCTTATTCATTTGTTTCTACATGTATACCAACCCACCCACCACCACCATATCTTCACACTCCAAATATTTATTACTCCACAATCCCTCTTTCACTCCAGGATACCAAATCACACTCATCATATTAAAACTCACTAACATCCTTTTCATTACTAATAACAAATTTACAAGTATTTGTATTTTGTATTCACTCCTCAACAGATTCTGTTACTTGCTTTTGAATCAAATCAATTGCTCCTTATTCATTTGCCTCTATATCTTCAAAATAACATCAAAACAATATAAACAACTTCAAAACAACAATATCCTTGATAGATCGAGATCTGTTTTTCTTGTTACCTTAAAGTGACAAAGTTTAATACAGAGATGAGCCAACAGTTGTCCTCGATCAACCAAACATTCTCTTTATGACTCACCGGAAACTGCTGCTCCTTACCGGAATCTGCTACTGCCTTGCCGGAAACTGCTGACTGGATCTGTTTAGAGATCTTTTTTTTTAACAGATCTGGATTTTGGGTTTAGTGGGATGGTGAGATTTATTTTTTGTGTGAGTGTGTTTTGATGATGAATCGGTGTCATCTTTTTGATGGTGGTGGTCGGAGGTTGATGGTGGCGGTCGCCGGAAGAACAAGTCAATGATGGATTATAATTTGTTACTAATCGTGGAGATATGGAAAGGAGCTATTAATTAATGGGTCACATGGTGCGTCAGTGGTCTTCAAGGGTTATTGAAGATGGTTGTCGTTTATTGATTTAATGGTTGTACGAAAGTGAATTAATACCTAATGTTTTATGGGTAAAGGGTGAGCAGTTGGTTCACGATTATGCTGCTAGTACTACTCAATGATTTTTTGTGCCGCTTGTACTAAGAATAGTGCTGCTAGCGTTATTTTTTAACTACTATTCAGATACTGCTGCTTCATGATAATTTGCAAGATTCGTTTATGTGTTGTTTAGGACAAAACGTATATTTGATTAGTGACATGGAAAGTAATAGAATTATATGTAATTATTTGAGAAATGAACAAAGATTATTGTAAGATTCGTTACTACCGACTTTGCATATTGTATTTTAAGAAAATTTTAATATTCTAATGTTTTGGGGTCGCCGGAATCTGGGTTGGGGTCGCCGGAATCTGGGTTGGATTGGTGGTGGTGTTGGCCGGAGAAGATGAAGTGGGTAGCCCAATACCAAAGGTAGCCCAGAGTGAAGTGGGTAGCACAATTCTAAGAAGAGGGTATATATGTCATTTATAACAAGGCATAATAAGACAAAACAGGACACGCGTCAACGTTTTAACTATGGTAGCCTAAGTCCAAAGCAGCCCATGTCTAAAATGAGAAATTTTTAAATGGGTTATTTCCACATATAGGTAATGAACTTTGAAAAATTTTCTATGTTAGGTAATTGACTCTTGAAAATATTAAGTTAGGTAACCAACGTTTCATCTTTCTCCAATGTTAGGTAATTTTGCTAGATGTCGCAACTGGTAACCGCACCGGTTACCATTGTACCAAACTTTCTAAATTTTTCAATGTTAGGTAACAAACTTTTAAAATTTCCATTTCATCATCATCACCATCTGTTCCACCACAACCACCATCTCCGCCACTCCCTACCACCACAGCAAACAATCACGATGTTCATATACATTCTCATCAAATATAGTTTTATCAAGCCCCATTATTTTCTTTAACTCATCATGACCCAATCCATCAAGCACCTCCCTTTTCTAATTTAGATATTGAATTCATTACAGTTATTGAAAGGAAATAAATTCGACTAAAACCATGTTTTATTTTATAATTTTCAGAATAGATCTATAATTTCTAATTTTTACAATGCCAAAACAATACATAAATAAATTAGCTAACCTTTCAAAAACCTCCATTTCGAATTCACCTTTCCAAGCTGCTTGTTGCAACGTCTTTCCCGTAACTTCTTCCATAGGCATTAAATGAATCGCTTGAAAAAGCATCATATCAGGTCCCACCTTCGCCCATTTTACCAAAATATCAACACCATTAAATCCCATTTCCGGAGGTAGCACAACTGCTCTAGATACTTGCAAAATCAATCTCTCGCCATTTTTAGCCTTTTTGAACAGCAGCGGATTCATAGACCTTAAAAACCCACCAATTTCAGTCGGGTCGCCTTTTGGGTGAAAGATATTTATGTATTGTATCTTTGAACGTTGCACAAAGTTTGGTTACCTAACATAGTATTTTCGAAAGTAAATTACCTAACATAAGAAAATTTTCAAAGTTCATTACCTATATGTAGAAATAACCCGTGTTTATATGACGTCACTTGTGGGCCTCATAAACGTAGCCGGTAATATTACCTAACTTTGCCGGTTTCACAAAGTTTTGTTACCTAACTTAATATTTTCGAGAGTTAATTACCTAACTTAGAAAATTTTTCAAAGTTCATTACCTATATGTGAAAATAACCTTTTTTAAATTCGTGTCCAAAAAGTCTCAACAATTGGACTACTGGTCCATTTGAAGAATTAACCCTATTTTTTAGATTTTTCAAAAGTACAACATTTCTTATTCCCAACTATTTTTATCGCTGCCAACATCCAACCGATTGGATGGGAACAAAACAAGAAGTTATTAATATTATATTGGAAATGCACAAAAGAAAGGAAAATAGATTAACGACTGGTTCGGTCGGTGACTTCAAAGTTTGTTATCCAACCTTACATATGTCACATGTTCCTTGATACTTTCAAATGCAATCCAAACAAATTATATATAAATAATAGTTTTTTAATATTTTAGGTTGGATTGTTGATAAATGATAAAAAAAAATATAGATTAGTTATATGTATTTGCTATATATGTAAAGGAAAAAGAAAATAATATTTTATTAAAAGATTATGTTGTGACGGGTTGTTGATAAAAATAGTTTAAAAGGAAACCAAAACAAAACAAGTGTCATGTCATTGACATGTTTGCGTGTTAACATCCAAACACATAAACTCACTCACTCACCACATCCTATAAAACCAAACACATAAACTAAAAAGTACAACCCTGTTTTTTTTCACTTCTCTGTCAATGGATACAACAACCCCAACACACCTAGAAACTGTGGGAGGCTTAGCTATAAATATAATCGTATCTAAACTGAACTCTTCAGAAGCAGCATCAGTGTCATGTGTTAATAAACGTTTCAAAGATTGGGCTTCTGATGATTCGATATGGTCTTCTTTTTGTCATCAAGAACTTAAGCTGTCTGAACCTGTTGATCCTTCAGGGAATCATTGTGCATCTTTTAAGGTTAAATTTATGCTTTTTGGTTTATGGGTTTTGTTTATTTAAGGTTTTTGTTGATGGGTTTTGATGTAATGATTAAAAGGTTGGAAATTGGTATATGGGTTGATTGGAATATGCATCATTTGTTTTTATAAGGGGTTTGGGGTAATGGTACTTGAAATGATGGTAAATTGGTGGCAAATTTCAATCAAATCCATTTTTAATAGGTATTTGTTTCATCTTTAAATAAGAAGAAGCAGTTTTTTTTATTTATTTATTTATTTATTTTATTTTATTTATTTATTTATTTTTATTTTTTTGGTATGTCAGTAATCAGTTAAGGGCATGATTGGCATTGTGTATTGAAAATGGTTATCTGGCTATGAAACTGCTTGTGCAATTGAAAAAGTGATTTCAAAACAGCTTATTTCCTCTACAAATTATCAGATAAGCAGTCTGAAATAATTGCTTAATAGTTAGTTTGACTTGCTATTCAAAACGCTCTTTTTGTTAATTAACCACTCCTTCGTTATGTTGGACTATAGATTCTTACTCAACTTATGGATATGTTGCTGGTCTTGTTTGTTCACATTTTTTTCATTATTTAGTTAATGATCAGGAAACCACATTGATATCTTAATATTGTTTCATGGTGTTAGATTTTTCACATGTAGAGCTACAAACTCTTGCCTATTATATGGTCATGATGTTAATCCTTCTCTTGCAATATTCCAGGCAGCATATGGAGCATGGAGGGAAGCTTATGGTATGTATCCTTGGCCCCTTGTTATGCGAGTGAAAAACGTTTGGGACAGAATTAGAAGCTGGTTTACTGATAATTTCCCGGAGGTTCTACCCACTCTTCGCAAAGGCGCATCTGAGGATGAATTAAACGAGTTAGAGAAGTCGTTAAAAGTGAAACTGCCTATTCCTACTAGGGTTATCTATCGCTTTTGTGATGGGCAAGAACTGTCCAGTGGAAGTGAACTTACAAGAGAAAGTTTGTGTGGGCTGATTGGAGGTTACTCTTTCTATGAGTATCTTGTCAACGTTTTCTTGTTGCCACTAAATATTGTAATCGAAGAGACGAGGGGAATTGTGCGCCAGCTTAGATTTCCCAGACCAAGGTATGTTATTGTGGCGGCTTCTTCTACTATCACTGAAAAGATCTTTTTTCTTGACTGTGAGGAGGGTCAACTCTATGTCGGCACCAAGAATATTTTAGTCAATCGTGAAATGATACCGTGTGTACCAAATGGATTGATAACTTCAGTTCATGATTCAAAAAGTGGGTCCCAACAAGACGCCATGCTGTTATGGTTGGAAGAACATGTTCGTCGCCTTGAAACCGGGATTATTAAACTACGCGATGAAGGAAGCATTCGGGGCATCTGTCAATTTCCTGAACAATCTCCCCTGTGTTCGGAGGCCACAACATTTGGTGTTCAGGTAGTTAAATGCTGACTTATTTGTCAACTGTGATTCTGATCGTGTGTAAAGCCTATAAAATTTTTCTCACCCTTCCCCTTAACCTATTCACACAAACACAACCATAATGTAGCATTATACTTATCCCGTTGTATCTTAAAATATAAATTTGACATGGCACTTCAACACATACAAATATAAACAAACTTAATATTGTAATGTACATGTCCCTGCACCCTTGATGTCCTGTCCTCACTAGAGGTTTCAGGTTCAAACCTCACTAGGTAGTGGGTACACATCCTGGGAGGTTTGGGACTGGTCACGGACTCACGGGGATACCGCGGTTAGCCGCGTACATCTGAGTCAAAATCTTGCGTTTCCCAGGTAACCTGGAGATGAAAACCTCATCCGTTTATCCGTTTACATGTTCCCGTACCTCTAGAAATTGTTATGTATTTTGAGTGGTAGCTACAATGATAGCATCAACAAATGTGATTGTCAAATTTCTTAAATATACTATTCTAATGCAAGTAGTTTGTTAATTTACTTATGTGTTAGTTTTTTCTTTTATTATATGTTGCGTCAGAAACCATCAAAATTTGTGTTATTCATATTGTTTGAATATTGTTACTAGGTGTCAGCTGATTTGTAATTGTGATTGTTAATACAAATCCTCGTAGTTGTGTGTAAGTTCTCTCCCGAGCGGATACGATGACATGGTTGATTATCGGAAGTGGATTTTGGTGTTGGGTGGTTTGCCAATACAAATTTTGTACATCTCCCCCACCCCAACAAAACACACACACACACAGAATTAAACATTTAGTAAATATTGCGATTTGGTTATAAAAGTGGAAAATTGAGATACAACTTTCTCCTAATTTTGAGGTATTTTTATTATCCTAATTTTAAGTACTTCAGATATGTCAAAAAATGCATAATCTGACATTTAATTGATATTGTTGTGACATTGTTCGTCTATTTGTCAAATTTGGGCACTGGTTGAGATAGTAATGCATTACAGGTTCGTGCTTCTGCCGTATTTTTACCGGAGTTTAGTAACCTCATGGGCGAAGAAGAAAAATACCTGTTTGCTTACTCAATTCGTCTGTCATTAAAACCTGAAGGATGCGTTGTCGATGGGGTGTCCTATGATTCCTGCCAACTCTACTGGAGAAAGTGGCTTATCAAATCTAACGATACTGTTGTGGGACATGTCAGTTCAGAAGCTGTAATAGGCCTGGTAAATTCTTTCAACTTTTTTTACACAAATCTTGTGGTTATCGTACATCATCAATACTTTGCAGGTAAATGTATAATTGTAGCTTATAATTTACTGGAACGGGGAGCACTGCTATTAGCACACCACATAAAGAATGCTATTGTAGTTCTCATGTAAATGAAGATAGTATATAATCTCTACAAAGATTATTGTTTTCCAGGTCTTTAAAATATGAAGGACCAGTATTTTCTTTCCCTCAATCACTCGAAGCCACTTAC
>JARVZY010002958.1:0-83684 GCA_030686995.1 Artemisia argyi
GTTTTAGTCGGTATGTTTTGTAAATTCTTTTTTTTTTTTTTTTTTTTTTTTTTTAGTAATATTAATGTATTGGTTTTTATAAAAGTTGGGCTGCAAATTTGGTGGGCCAAAATTAGCCTTTTAATAGGCTTCTGTATAAATATTATAATGAGAATCTGGAATATTATAATTGAAATTGGTCGGCACGCCTCTATTGCTATAGTATATACAAGAAAGGCAGTAGCCGCCGCGTTGCGGCTGGGCATTTTAAGATTTTTTTTTTTTTTTTTTTTTTTCTTCAGTGGGGACTATGTATGTTATACGGTTTGAATTTGGGCAACTAATTGCTGTTTAAACGCTAATCGGTTTGGGAACCAACTTTATATTAATTGTTGAAATACTTTATTTTGTATCTTTAAATTAAAACCCTTTTTTTTTTTTTTTTTATATATATATATTTATTTAAAAAAAAAAAAAAAAGTTATAAGTTTTGTTGTTGTTATTTTAAATGCTGTATTTTTTTTTGGGGCCGATTTATGAGAATTTAGGTGTAGATTATGTAATCTGATATAAATCATATTAACGCATATACATTTATTTTCGGGACTTATGTGTGTTTTATTTTTATAATGTGATAGGAATTTTTGCAATTATGTTTTATTTTTTTGGTGGATTTCGTTGTTGTTATTTTAAACGAAATGTTTTCGTTATTGATATTTTAAATAGTACTTGTAATGCCATTTTCACTTATATTTTGTATTGTCATTTGGGTTTTGGTTTTTTACGGATATAAGAAATATTAATAATATCTTATTAATCCTACAGATATGTTTTCCTTATCTTTTGAAAATGATAATTCACTAAAAGGGTACTTTTTAGAATGTGATGATGAAAATTCTTCGGCTCAATGTTGGATCATGTCGGAAGGATTTATCATATTTTAGTTGGGCCGGCCACAACTGATACTGAGGCTAACATAATGAGCCAGTAATTAAACGAATATTAAAATCGAATTGGTCGGCACAGCTACTCTCCTATAGTATATAGTAGAGAATGAGCCCAACAAGGAGAAATAACCCGCCGCGTTGCGGCGGGGGCATTCATACCTGTTTGATGAACGTTATGAAACAAACAAAAGTGGATAGATATATTGATGGGAAAGGTGATTACAAAATATTGCAAGTGTTTTGCCTAGTGGCTTTGAACCTGCACATATCTATCCTAGATAGCTGCCATCTACAAAATGTTGCAAGCGTTTAGCCTACAGGTTTTATGCTTGCAGTCGGAGGGGCTAATGCCTATGCCTATATACATACATTGATATTTGCCGATAACTTACTGTACATTATGTTGCTGCTGGTTAGGGTGGTGTTGTGGTCGGTTACTCATGCTTTGCTTTCTTGCTGGGTTGGCTAGATTCTGGTTCAGCTGCTGCTTGTTGAGTAGGTGTTGCTGCCACTGGTTGATCTTCTTCAGCTGTGGTCCTGTCCTCAGGTTCGGCTGCTAATGGGTTGTTTGATACGGTTTCCCATCCTTCAAGAAGCTTTAATCTTTTTCTTCTATACCCTGGCCACACAAACATTTTGTAATTATAATTTCAAGACTCATTTGCAGCCATTTTTGTAGCAATATTTTACTTTTAAACCTGGTGAAACTCGATTGACTTAAGTACTTCTTATACACCAAACAAAACTTCAATCTTGATCTTTAAAAAAATATATATATATACCAAAAACTCTTTACCTCTATCAAATCCTAAAAACTGGGATCCTATAAAATGAATCCACACCGCGACGAATCCCTTTCGGATGACACAACAGTTCTGTAATCTGCCATTAAAACATTTTATCATAGCACTTGATATGCAACATGAACAAACTAACAAAAATGGAGACAATAACTTTTAGTATTCATGATCAAATTAACGCTGCACCAGTGGTACCAGTTCGCCCGTTAGCCATGCTTCCAGTGGCTGATACATCAACTATGGAAGATCTTAATATGATTCAGAAGCATGAAAGGGAGTGATTGTCGTTATCAAAAACAACAATTTTCCGTTGGCCTAAATAAAAACATGAAGATCCGAATCATTTTTTTGCAATACCAACTTTTGCATCCTCAAATCAAAGATCCTAAGCGAGATCTGGAAGCATGAAGGGCGGTAGATTGATTTACTTTATGTGTGTGGATAAATATCATAGAAGTCGGCAAAATCCTCTTGGAAATTCTAATATAATTAACTAATACGAAGTATATTATAACCGACAATGGAAATAGGCAAATACGGAGTAGCTTTCTAATAGAACCAGCCCAAACAACCCAAAGTGCAGCCCAATATCAAAAATAATTTTTTACTCAAACTGGGATTCCGGGCCATGTACTAAATCCTCCACAAATGATATATTACAAGGAGCCGCGTTGCGGCGGGCGCCTCTGTACCTGTGTGATAAACCTGCTCGTATGTTTCGTATGGTTGCAGGTGCCGGTAAATAGACAAAACTGGATAGATTCATTGCTAGGATCGTGTTTACAAAACATTGCAAGCATTTTTCCTATCGTGTTTATACTTGCAATTTTACAGGCTGCTACGCTAGTGCGACATCCTTTCTTCACACACCTGCAAGTCTATCCTACATACATGTACCGATACCCTACGTTCATTTAGTGTACATTATGTTACTGCTACTTTAAGGTTTTACTACATACCACGTTATCAGACTTGTTGTCTTGCGTTACTCGTACTTTTCTTTCTTGCTGACTTGGGTGACTGGTTTGTCTTCGGCTTCTGTGGTCGGTTGTTGTGGAATTGGTATTGGCATTGTTTCAGTGTCTGCGTGTGCGGTCTCTGTCTGTTGTATGCGGCCTTCAGCTTTTTCTTCATGAACCTGTGTGAACAGTTGTCTTCGAACTGTGTCGGATGATCCTTCAGTTATTACAATTATCGAACACGTTACGTTAACAGTTTAGGTCCTAATATTTCATGTACATAGTAGAAGTTCACATTACATATTTAGTATCAGGAAGTGGCATGTTTTAACTTAAATGAATGGATTACTTGTGGGTAGGCGATCAAATGCAGGCGTGTTTGTTGCAGCAGCCTCTGCAACAGCCGGGTGTGCGTCCACTGGATTTGCCGCATCTGCTCCTACTCGGAACACACCCTCTGTTTCTGATACATCTGCAACACATGTAAGTTAACAGGTTTAATTAGATGATAATAAATAACATAATAACTCGGAAAAAGGTTATTGTGAAATTCTAGTTTGGATGAGACGCAAGTGCCTCAATGTGCAACGACATACTATCCGTTTCTGGTATACATACAATGAAGGACAGATTACACGTTTACTGTTAGTAACTATTGTACTGAAAACCTAGTTGATAGTATACCTGTGGATCGACTATGGCTGGCAGGTGCATCTGCTACAGCAGCTAGTGGAACAACCGTTTGTGATATCACTGGACCTGTCCTGTTACACCTGGCCTTGCGTGAGGCGCATCCTGTGCTTCTGACACACCTGCAATGGAGTCGGGATAACAGATGTAATGAGAGCACAACACATTACATAATAACCTAATGTGGGCACAATACATTGCATATTAGGTTGAGTAATCACATAAACTCACCAATTATTCTGCGTGGTCCGACAATTTTGGTTGATACCCCAATGAGATGTTTTCCATCATTGCAATCAAGTTGCCAAAACCCACACCCAGCTGCTGCAACACTTTTATGATTTCATTTTTTTCCATTGTCTCCATTTTTTTAGAGTTGGCTTCCTTTTTTCCCTGCATTCATATTTCGGACAATTGGTACTTTTTGGGTCTGAATTTATATGTAAAGAGCTGTAAAACTAATACCCATATAGTAGAAAAAATAAATTTGGGATTGAATCTATTATTCATCAGACGATTATGTCAATGGAACCAAGCCAAAATCTGTCACATGCCACATACATTTCACGTCCATCTATTCTCTCAACTTTACCGTGGCCCCGTAAAACATTTGAACTGCAAGAAGGCGACATAACACAATGAAAATACAGAGCGTCATATTGTTTGATCACTTTTCATATAGTAGTTCAATACAATTTTACCCTTAGAAACAGTGACACAAACCAACCTACTGAGTATCAACTTTCGGCACTAAGTTTTGAATGAAAAAATGTTACTCAAATTTAGTAATCCGCGAATATATTAGGTAAACCTTTTTTATCTGCTGGAATGATCAATCCAATGCAACCAATCAAGTTGGTGCACCACACTTTCTTTTGCGTATTAAGAGTAATTAGGGACTGATAAATAATACTGGTCATTGACAAACTCACACTTTGATGTTTATATATGTCCCTTCTCCAGCCTCATTACCTACAAAATAACGAACAATAATATGCCAAATAAGATGAATTTTCTGCTTTTCTAAAGATAATGTTTCGACAGATATTGATTCTAAAACCCAACATTTCTTCCAAACGAATTACGAAACCCAGGAAGTATGAGACTCAACCAATACAAAAAAAAGGAAAAAAAAGCATATAAACAAACCACATCAAAACGAAAATCACTGTGTTTTTTTTAAACCAAATCGGAAATCACCAAACACAAAGAAACCCACATGTTGGATTTTAATAAAATCAAAGACAAATTAAGCAAGAATTAAAAAGCGGGATTTTAATACCTGATAGAAATTACAGATTTTTGATTACGGATCTTCGTCTTGAAACTGCATTTGTCGAGTCAGATTGTATGTTTTTTTTTTATGTGCTTTCCATATGATCTTGATGAGTCATTAGCTAAGAAAATAGATTTGAAAGACACGTGTTTGTTTATGAAGAGTGATAAGTATCAATGATAAAGAGGGCCCGGATATCTTAATCGTTCCTCGACAAATGGCCCATTGCCAAATATGGAGTATAATATTTATAAAATGCCAATAATAGTATAAAAGTCGGAACAATATTCTAAAATAAAACTGGGAATTTGGTCCATCCACAAATGATATATAGTACAATGTTAATGTATACTACATTATATTACATTTAAAATGTTAATGTATACTACATTATAATACATTTAGGACTATTTTATAATTAGAAAAGTTTTTTTTGCTTATTATAGAAAGATTTTAAAATTAATTTGTTAGAAAGCAAGTTGGATAAGAAGGTTATTATGAAGCGGTTGGTTGTTCAACCTAAAATTATTTAGTTTAACCATCTCTAATATCTCTACTTATAAAGCATGAAAGCAATTAAACGTGTAACCAAATGACGCAAAATATAATCACATGATACCCGTCGTCGCATTGCACGGGTACCGTTCTAGTATCTTTTTAACATACGCACAATTTTATAAAAAATGTTGAAGTTAATAAAAAATAATAAAAATCAACACATACTCTCAGAGTCTTAGCTCACCGAATAACTTTAAAAAGCACCTCAAAATTTGTTTAATAATAGTTTAAATAAAAGACGTTACGCTCATTGCCCTAATAATTAAGTTGCAGTTTACAAAACACTCGATACAGAACAAGCACCAACTACATGTCCAATTGTGAGTAGATTTGTTTGCGTCCCAATCCTCCTTTTCTGAGCAACTTTATTCATGTCTCCGACGTCACTCAAGTTTCCGACGTTTTATAAACATTTTTTTATATATCACTAATATTTAAAGCTTAATGACAGTTCTAAATTATGCAATAAAAAAAATAAAAAATAAATAAAAATAAATAAAAAATAAAAAAACCTACACAGCAACGCGTTGGCAATCCCGCTTTAGTATCAACAACCAAGAAAGAACAGATGGTTGAGTAACCAGGTGTTGGATCGACTTATTTTTCGAATGTATGGCCTTATTTGAAATTATAGAAGTTCATAAACATATGAGTTCATAGCTTAGTGAAGCCTATAAAATCAACTTTGAAAAACTCGTAAGTTGAATAACAGGATTATAAACTTTTTTTAAGGCAAATAAGTCAATTATGAAAGTAGAATGTGGAAGCGATTTTGGTAAGTTCTAATCCTAGGTATAGCCCAAATCCAAAGAACTACATATTAAAAAAAGAGTGAGCACGGTTTGGTTTGGGTCCGTTTTGGCTAAAACTGAAACTGAACCAAATATTTGAATTTTACAAAACCAAAACCAAAACCGATCGATTTTCATCGGTTAGTTTGGTTTTAAAACGTTCATTATTGGTTTGGCCAATTCGTACCAACTAAGTTGCTTTACCTAAAAAAATTGTTTATTTTTTCGGTTACTTTGGTTTTTAACCGTTTATTATTGATTTGGCCCGCGCCTGATCCGGCCCGAGCAAAGCTCAAAGCCCAAAAAAGCCAGCTAAAAAGCCTGAAACATAAAAAATCCTGTTCTTTTCCAAAGAATGTCTAAATTATGTGTTTTTTATATAATAACATACAACAAAATAATTATTTAAAAATGAAGGATGAAATTGCAACAAAAATATAATCACTTATAAATAAGTGACTTGAGTGTTTGTAATTTGTTGTTAGATAACTTTTATCATGTAATTAATGTGTTTCTTTATAATCCGTAATTTTGTTTTGTTATTTTTTAGTAACGTAATTACAAATGTTGATCAAATATATATATATATATATATATATATATATATATATATATATATATATATATTGTTCCAGAATATATAGAAAAAATGCCAAAAAAATCCCGGACTTGGCCTGAGGAGAGCCCGGTTCGGCCTGGTCGGAGCATTTGGGCCGAAAATAGGCCCAATATATTGGTTAGGGCCCGGGCTTTTTTAGGCCCAAACTTTTTTTAACTATAGAAGCCAGACTTTTTTTGGCCCGGTCCAAGCTCGGCCTGGCCCATGCTTTATGTACCTCTAACTTACGATACCCATTGTTTCCCTAACCCACTCCCACTTCCACCTCCAAGAACCCTCAACTCATTCTCATTTCTCCACCACTTTTGACTCTTATCTACTACCCAAATCATATAACATAGAAAATCTATCCTACAAACTCACATTACCCCTCCACTTATCTTCCCAAAAAGATGTATTACGACCATCTCCTACCTTCTTTAAAAAGAAATTACACTATATTCTAAAACCCATTAGGAAATGGGCCCCGAGGTATCTCAATTAGTGGTTAATTAGTAAGATAATTGCTTTCCTCATTGGTTGGTTAGGTGCACTTTAGTGGGTATGGTATATGAGGCAGTATATGATTGGTCCTTTTTTTGTTTGTAACTTAATGTCAGGTTTATATATAGTTCCCATGAATAGTAGCAACTTAACTCATTCTTATAGTGCACTGTTTTGCACTATAGCTAGCCTCTCCCACCTCTGCTAAATCTTCTCAACCCCCCCCCCCCCCCCCCAATTACACGAACAAATCTACACAATATATAATACAATACAAAAACTTTCATACTAACTGTCCATAAGTTACAAACAAATATACACAATAATCTTGAAATAAATGTTAATTTATAAACAAAGTTTAACAACAAACCATTGAACTTCCGACGACAGTAGCAGTTCACGGTGGCATCACCGGAGACAGTTCAGGCAGTGGCAAACAAGATTCGGCAGCGCCAGACAAGATTTTGGTAGTGGTATCTTTTTCCGACGAGAGTGGCGACTACAGTGTCGGCACTACCAAAAAAATTACAAAAAACGTTAGATCAAGAAAATAAATGTATGGATAAAAAAAAAAGTATGAATTTACAAAAAAATCAATCGACATAAAAAAAACGTGTGGATGATATAAAAAAATTTCAATAGATCTCAAAAACAAACATATCGATCTATAAAAAAAATAAAGCTCTACGAAAGAAGTTATTGATCAACAAAAAAAAACTACTTCATATAACTAGAAAAAACATGCATATATATATATATATATATATATATATATATATATATATATATATATATATATATATATATATATATATATATATAATTGATTCTATAAAAAAGGTTATATATCTACAAAAAGTATGTTACTCGACCACATTTGGTACCCACTGTCGAGAGACAAACAAACCCGAAACCAAGTCCAAAAATTCAAACTACAAACAAATAGAAGTTTAAAAATCAAAAGAAAGCAAAAAAAGGGTTAACTCACCCGAGTCAGCGGGAATTGACTCGGCGAGTCACTGAGTCAAGACCTTTTTAACACATAACGGCTTAACCCAAATTATTTATTTCAAAAATTTATAATTAAATAAACAATTTTAATAAGCACCCACATAAACAAATGGTTCTTTTGCCGATTTCTATACTTCTGTAAGCTATTTCTGGAAACCAGAAAGTGTCTTGAATGAAGATAACTATATGTAAGGTCTAGCAAACTTTATCAAGGAGGAACGTACAAAATCTTGACCTCATATACAACAGGTTTTACTGCATAGGTGCATTCTATAGCTAAAAAATATCTACAGTATTTGTTATTACTCCCTCCGTCCCACATTGACCGTCCACTTTGACTTTTTCAAGTCTTTCTTTTTCAACTTTGACCTTATATATTTTTGTTTGTATTATATAATATTTGATAAAAATTATATCAATGAAAAGTACATTTAAAACTCAATCCATTCATATATTTTGTATCAAGTATTATATAACACAAGAAAAAATAATTAAGGTTAAAGTTGTAAAGGAAAGACTTAAAAAGTCAAACATGAACAATAATTACGAGACGGAGGTAGTACAATATTAGTAAACCATTGTGAGAATATACAAAGCATCTACTCAACAGTTCTCAAAACTTTTGTTGCTCGAGTTTCTGTATTAAAGCTGCCTTTTCTTCTTCAGGTAAAGCTTGAAATATAAACACATATTTGTCTCCAATATCATCCTGGACAGACATATTAGAGCTTTTTTTCACCTGGTGAGGTATGGCAGACATCTACTTGTTTCTGTTTGTACGTTGTATGCTGGTCTTTGATTTACTTATTGTATTTTCATGTGCTCTGCAGGGTGATGGTTCATGGCATGGTGGATGCTTGGCGTTGGCTGAGCTCGCACGTAGAGGATTGCTTTTACCTATTAGCCTTCCTAAAGTTGTACCTGTTGTTATAAAGGTTCTTCATCTCATCTGTACTGGAAAACCAAAATTTCTGATAGTTGACGTGGCTTAATTTTTTTATGAAATCAAAATGATTATTGTTTGCAGGCACTGCATTATGATGTAAGAAGGGGTCCACATAGTATTGGGTCTCATATTCGTGATGCTGCTGCTTATGTTTGATGGGCATTTGGCCGTGCATATTATCAAACTGACATGAAGGGCATACTGGATCAACTTGCACCTCACCTTTTAATAATCGCATGTTATGACCGTGAGGTGCAATAGCAACACTTTTGCAGTATTTATAATTACTCACCCCATTGAGAGTTCTAATATGTAACAACTTTTGTAGGTTAATTGTAGAAGAGCAGCTGCAGCTGCTTTTCAGGAAAATGTTGGGAGACAAGGAAATTATCCTCATGGAATCGACATTGTGAATACAGCTGATTATTTTGCTCTTTCTTCACGAGTAAATTCTTATCTTCATGTTGCTGTTACTATAGCTTAGTACGATGGTTACCTTCATTCATTCATGGATGAACTCCTGTCTAATAAGATTGGTCACTGGGTATGTTCTTGTGAAATATGATACTTGAGGAAATAATATGTTATCTCTAAGTATTTAACTTACTCGCTACTGATACATCCAGGAAAAAGGGTTGAGAGAACTTGCCTCAAACGCGTTATCCGCTCTTGTGAAATATGATCCTGAATATTCTGCAAATTTTGTGCTTGAGAAATTAATACCATGCACTCTTGCTACTGATTTATGCATGCGCCATGGTGCAACATTAGCAGTTGGTGAGCTTGTATTAGCTCTAAATAACTGCGGTTATGTTCTTCCAAAAGATTTGCAATTTTTTTTCTACTGAATTTTATTTTCAGTGTTTTTTCAGTTACGTAATAACATTTATTTTCAATTTTTTATTTCAGATAAGCAAAAAGTTGTTGCTGGTGTAGTCCCTGCTATTGAGAAAGCAAGATTGTATCGTGGAAAGGGTGGTGAGATAATGCGTGCTGCTGTTTCTTGGTTCATTGAGTGTATTTTTATTGTAAACATAAATTTGACAGAAAAAATAAAGAAAAGTCTGCTTGATACTCTTAATGAGAATTTGAGGCATCCGAATGGTCAAATACAGGTAAATTCTGTCTTCCAATTTTTTCCACTAATTCCAATCTCAACTCCTAATATTCTTCATGTTTTTTTCTGTACAGAATGCAGCCAATCAAGCTTTTAAACATTTTGTTCCAACTTACTTTGCAAAGATAGATGAGAAAGGGAGTTATGATATTACCCTAAAGTACCTTGAGCAGCTGACTGATGCAAATGTAGCTGTGAGAAGAGGATCTGCACTGGCAATAGGGGTTTTGCCCTTTGAGTTTATTGCCACAAGATGGAAGATGGTGCTTGAAAAACTTTGCAAATCTTGTGCAATCGAGGTAAACATTCTTTAATGAATATCCCTGATAACAGAAACTGGCTGATGAATATCTCACATAACGGGGTTTTTTTTATCCTGATTAGGATAATCCTGAAGATAGGGATGCTGAGGCACGTGTAAATTCTGTTAAAAGGACTTGTATTAGTGTGTGAAACAGTAACTTCGATTACAGAGTGTTCTGGTTTAGAACTAGATGAGGCCACGTCTCTGTTTATTATGATAAAAACCGCAGTGATGCAGAGTTTGTTCAACGCTCTGGAAGATTACTCGGTTGATAATAGAGGTGATGTAGGCTCATGGGTTCGTACGGCTGCAATGAATGGTCTTGTGAAGGTTACATTCATTTTATGCAAGAGAGAGAAAGCAGTTGGAAGTGAATCACTTTTTGATGCTGATATTGCAACCAGTTTAGTTGGAGGTATATAGTGAAAGTTGGATTGTATATAGTGAAGAAGTTTCTGTAGGGAAAAAATAGAAAAAAATTGTTCCAAAGAAAGATGAATTGAAATGGGGGGTAAGTGCTTAACTGCTAACCTATTAGTATATTATAGATGCCGATTTCTGCTCATTTACTTATGAATGGGTCAATTATGGTTACGTTTGTTCTCTAATGGTACAAACAGGTTAGTATAACTTAGCTAAAAGGTAACGGTTGAACATTTCAAATGGGTCCACAGTCACTCAATCCGTATCTTTATTCACAAAACCTCCCAACTATGCCATTCAAAACATTACTTTTTCTTTTTTTGCTAGGTTTGTGATCATGTTTGGTACAATGATTATTTATATAACTGTTTGGACATATTATGTTTCGGGTTAACCTGCCATTACCCAACGTGCCCATTTTCCGCCTCTCTCATATTGACAAGGGAACTCAATGAAGTTTTGTTTTTTTTATAAAATAACTAATGTGTTGAACAAAGTTACTACTGTCTCAACTTTTTATTCATTTATTATTATATTTTTCATATAATACATGTGTGCCGTTATTCTTTATATGTACGTCAATTTAGAATAAATCAAATAATATAATGAAGCTAACCCGTCGATCCGGCGGGTTATGAAGCTAGTGTATATATATATATATATATATATATATATATATATATATATATATATATATATATATATATATATATATATATATATAATTGATTCTATAAAAAAAGTTATATATCTACGAAAAGTATGTTACTCGACCACATTTGGTACCCACTGTCGAGATACAAACAAACCCGAAACCAAGTCCAAAAATTCAAACTACAAACAAATAGAAGTTTAAAAATCAAAAGAAAGCAAAAAAAGGGTTAACTCACCCCGAGTCAGCGGGAATTGACTCGGCGAGTCACTGAGTCAAGACCGAGTCTAAGCCAAGTCGTGACCGAGTCACGACTAAAAAAATAGATCCACACGGTTTATGAGTTTTAAAATAGTTTTACAAAAAGGTTTTAATTTAAAAACGGTTAAAATAAAAAGTTATCAAATTAAGGTTTCGAAAATATTAAATAAATAGAAGGGGGCGCTTGAAGGGTTTTACAGTCGAGAAAAGAGGAGGAAATGGCTGTGGAAGCGTTGGTGGTGGTGTACGGTTAGGCTGTGACGGCGGTGGTGGAGTTGTAGGGCGCCTCGAGGCTCGAAACCTTCTAGAAACAAAGAAAATAGACCGATCTATAAGTATGGGTGATAAAAAGTCTCGCTAGAAATTTTGGCCGGAAAAGTTTTCCGATGGAGGTGGGTGGTGATCGGCGGTGGTTGTCGTCGGAGAAGAAAGTTGTGATCGGAATTATGGGTGTCGACGGCAGGGGCAAAGAGAGAGAGAGAGAGAGAGAGAGAGAGAGAGAGAGAGAGAGAGAGAGAGAGAGAGTGTGTGTGTGAGAAATGAGCAAAAAAATAAAAATTGGGGCTTATGTATGAAAGGAGGGACCAAAGCTGGGCAAAAGGAAAAGTGTAAGGGTGAGAGTGAAAAGGTGGGGCTGAGGGACTAAAACTGTCAACATGGCTAAACTTTTGATAAAATCACTACGGGAGTCATTTGACGTACCAAACAGACTCAAAACAATTACGAAACTTGTGCCATTGTATCCAAAATGATTTTTCCAATAAAATCAAGTATAAATTTGCAAAACTTTCTCGAAATCAAATTATTTTGCAAATTCTATTTGTTTCGTGTCATTTCGAGTTTAGAATAAACACAAGTCCAAAAAAAATGCCACTCTTCACATTTTCCTAAAAAAATACACATTATTTTTAAAATTTATATTTTATATGCATATACATAAAACCAAAAAAATTTATATACATACATATATAACAACAAATAATATAGCCAAAACAACGTACAAAATACAAAAACAGCCAGAATTTTTTTTACAACAACTCATTCCCGACCACTTTCAATTGGCATGCTTTCAGAATCAAACCGCCTATTCTTTTCAAACACTAAAGACCCAAACAAAATACTGATAGCCCAAAAACATACATTTCTTTACAAAATTACACACTTCCATATTAAAAAAACACACATACTCTCAAACATATACATTAACTAAAGGAAAATAAATAACATGCCTCAAACACTCATATAACAAAATTAATATCAACCAAGACATTCCCGCGGCAACGTGTGGGTTTACATGCTCGTTTGTAAATCCAATACCCAAATTATCTAAGGGCTTGTTTGTTTAAAAAAAAGTTCTGATTGCCTCTTACCTCTGACCAGTCAGACGCGGTCAGAGGTTTTGGTTGTTTGTTTTTTCATGTCGAGTCAGACGCGGTCAGACCTTATATATCTGACTCAGTAAGACGCTTGCACAAGTCTGACTACCTCTAACCCTAATAACACCATCTTCTCCACTCCACCTCCAGCCTTGGCCGGCCACCACCACTTCTTCTCCACCTCTACTCCGCCTTCTTCTCCACCTCTACGCCGCCATCATCTCCACCTCTAAGGTATGCTTTTTTTCTTTTTCTTTTTTTTTTCTCTTTACCTTTACTTGTTATTTTTTGTGAGTATGTGAGGTTGGGTTTTGATAATTTTGATATGGGTTGCTTTGTTTTGATACATCTGATATGGGTTGCTTTTGTAATTTTGATATGGGTTTCTTTGTTTTGATATTCTGATATGGGTTGCTTTAAGGTTCTTTTTTCATGATGCAAACTTATAATAGTGCTTCATAGGCTGCAATGCAACATTTGGTTTATGAGCTTTTCTGAAAACCTGTTTTAGCAGTTTAGGTTAGCTTATTTTTTGGGCTTATGGGCTTATTTGGATATGGAAAAGCTTATAAGCTCAACATTTTCGTCTTATGACCTTGTGAAGCTGAACTTATGAAGCCCATTAGCTCATCTTCATAAGCCCAAAAAAGTGGAGCTTATGAGCTTTTCTAAACCCAAATAAGCTCATAAACCCGAAAAATAAGCCATTTCCAAACTATTTAAATGCTTCCATGACTGTTATGAGTCGAGTCGCGAGTCAAAAGGTAGGATTTCGAAAAATGAGTGCTAACTATTTGTGCGAAAAATGAGTCTATGTTTGGTTCAGTTCTTGTGCAAAAAATGAGCTTGTACCTTTGGGCCAAGAACAAGCTAATGTCTTGATCTGGCAAATGCTACATTGTTAGGGCCAAGTATATTTAGAAGGTTATCGTATTGCAAATATGGAATCGAACCCATGTTTTATTACACGTTCCATTTCTAATAGTTAAAGAAGGTGGCACAAAAATCGTTTGTAAATGGCCATGATTCTGGTACTACTTGGTGTGTTCGCAATCCACATTAATTAAATTTCAGTTATGTTCGCAAATGTCCTTAATCATATGTCTAGTCGTTCTAATCTCTACATTTAGATTTTTGTTGATCTTTGCCCTGCACGGCTAAATCCATTGTCTATAACAGCAAAGAGCCTAATTCATGAAGCTATTAGTAATGATTTTAGGCATGCTATTAGTAATGATTGTTAGGAATTACAAGATAAAAAGAGCCTAATTCATGAAGCTGATGTTGAAAGGTGTTTAAATTGTCGAAAATAATTTTTCTGTGTTGTATCTATAACAAAATCTGACCTTGTTTTCATGAAAAACTTCAGGTTCTGACTGCAGCAAGAACACATTTCACACAAGAAAGACAAACATATCACTTGCTAAGGTAACTTTCTTTACAAGTACTCCACTTTATTAGTAAATTAGTCTTATATTTTCATACTGAATTCTTATAATAGCAAAGCTATTTATTCTTATATGATATTTGTGTCAATTGCAGAATGTTAATCTAAGTAGTATAACTTGAATTTGCGTTATCAAATTGTTATTAAATTTGCGTTATCAAATTGTTTATTTGAGTTGTATAACTTGAAGTTGCAAATAGCTGATAACAAATTTCAATTTAGTTCCTCTTGCCTGCTACTAATAGAATGTAAAAGGGCTAAATGTGTAGTTCCTCTTGCCTGCTACAAATAGAATGTAAAGGGCTAAAATGTGTAGTTGCTTTAAGATCTGTAGGGGTTTTGTTCTTCACACTCTTATCTCATCTGGGTCATTTTTAAATTTCAAGAAAGATCATCGCTGGTTCACGTAAATGGGCAAAGGTTTTTTAATGTCTTTGTCTTGTGGGTCTGTTTTTGGTTAATTGGTTAAAGCTTCTGTATGTACTAGTTTAATTACATATCTAATTCTCTTGTTATTAACTAATCTACATTGTGTTTGAGTTATCATAATTTGTCGTTTTTAGTTTATAAACTTGTTTGTTGGGGTATCTGTTTCTTAAAGCAAACACTTCGTATGATGAGGTGAAATCAAAGAAAAGGTTTAAGAACGCAGTAGAAACGAGAAACAGGTGTCGTTTTATATATTTATTTTGAGAAACAGGTGTCGGTTTTATGTTTTTGCTAATTAGTTTTGAGTATTACATTGTATGCTGATAATGATTAGTATTAAGTGAATAGTGTGATTTGTCTCAGTGTTTGCAAATCGGTTATGCGTATTTGGTTTGAGGTGTAGGATAGTTGATGATATATTTCTTAAATGCAAATCTGTTCTCACATGTGAGTAGTACAGTTTGCGTTGAATTGGTTTAAAGCTTAAGATAGTTGATCATATACTTATCAAGTAATTGTTGATACGTGAATGTGTGATTCTGTATCGGAATATGCAGATCTGTTTTGATTATTGTAGTGAAGGATACTTGATATTATATTTTGTGCTGAATTGTCTATATGGTCGGGTCTGCTGAAGGCCTGTTGAATTGGTTTAAAGCTTAAGAATTGCCAATCACACAAAGCACCTGTTCAGTTTTTTGAATCTTTAACAAAGTAATAAACAGTACTATATGAATTTTATTACACCAAATGCAAGTCATTATTATTTTTATGTAGCCAATGATACATGCTTTTGTTGCCTTGGCACTTGTTAAATTTTGACTTATTTTAAACATATTACACTATCCACTGTTGAATTTATTATTTTTATGGAGCCAATGATACATGCTTTTGTTGCCTTGGCACTTGTTAAATTTTGACTTATTTTAAACATATTACACTATCCACTGTTGAATGCTTATTTGTTAATACATCTAAATATGAGCTTGTTGATTGTATTTGGTTATTGTTACTTTATTTGACGACTGGTAATGTTTGACAAAGATAAAAAGTACATCTAAGTATGCTTATTTGTTAATACATTTAAGTATGTTAAATAGGCTGTGAGTTGTGTATTTATATGCTTGCATTGTTTTTTTATAGGAATGGGTGACACCATTACACTAAATTTTACTCCCGATCAATACAAGTTTTTTTTGGATTCATGTATCGAGGAAGTGAATAGGGTTGATGCTAAGGGTAATAGCCTACATATTGAGTCGTGGGCGATAGTTGGAAAAAAATGAAGGAAAAATTTGGCCTAACGACCACCCAAAAACAATTAAAAAAATAAGTTTGATTACTACAGAGGAAAACATCAAGTTCATGCTTATTTAAGAGGAAAAAGAGGAAATATTTTCAATGCCGATACAAATACATTCAACCTAACAGATGAAGAGTGGAAAGATTTAAACAAGGTGGGTTCATGAATACTTTGAACGTAATTTTTACATATATATAATATAGTAATGACCACGTTAATAATCTTTACTCTCTTTGTGAATTTTGTTTAAAATTTCCGAAATCGGGTAGTTTGGAAACTAGTCCATTGCTACATTATGATCTATGTGATTACTTATTTGCAAAGTGCGCCGCATCCGGTTCTATTCGTCGACCCGTTGCTGAACGAAGACCTTCTCAAAATTCTCGTGTCAAATTAGTTGAAGTTGAGGATGGTTTTTGTTAATACAAATATCGCCTAAAAACGTTATTTATATTTTACGATCTTTGCTAAGTTTTGTTAATGACAAAGTATGAAGTTTAGCCATAAGTAATTCATCACTTTAAGTGTTTAAGTCTTGTTTAACTAAGGTTTGAATTTCATTTTAAACAAAACATTGTTTTTATTTCTTAAACTAGAAAGTGTCTTGTCACATCACATTTATTTCTTAATATAGTAAGGTCACATCACATTTAGGGCAAGCTTTGTCAATATACATTTATGGTAAGAAGTGTGTTTGACTTACTAAGTGGTTGCTTGCAAGTTTAGTGTTTGACTTGATATTATGAGATGTGACATTGTTTGGTTTGCAAGAGTAATGAGATGTGACCTTGTTTGGTTTGGGAGATTTATTGCAAAAATCAACTGCAGCCCTGGCGGTACCCTAGGGGTACACGGGCGGAACCCTCCTGAGGGGTCCGCCGTATCCGCCAGACCTGCAGAATGGTTTGCTATAAATACCAAACCATTTGTTAGTTTTGAGTCACCTCTTTAGGACATATTTTCACATACTCTCTCAACTAACTCAATAACCTTTTGATTTGTGTGATTCTCTTATGTAGCAAGGGACTTCAGAAGATCATTCAAGAAGTTACAAGCTTCAACTCTAAAGTTGCAAGTCTTGGTAGCTTGGTCATGTATAAGCTTTGGTAGTTTATACTTCATGTGTGTCATGTATATAGAAGTAAGTGGTTAGTATTTTAGGCCTCAAAATACGTAGTGTGTTGGGAGTTGTTGTACGCTTGTAAAAGAACTAACGGGAGTGGTTGTACCCTTGGTAAAGAACTCGACATCTAGTTTAGTGTCGGTAAATGTGTAAGCGACGATGGGAGTGGTTGTACCCGTGTAAAAGAACTCGACATCTAGCTTAGTGTCGGTAAAAGTGTAAGCGACGTTGTAAAGGTTTTCTCCGCCGGTGAAAGGAGCTTGTTGATTAGTGATTATAACTCTCGAGTTGGAAACTCGGGGCGTGGATGTAGGGCAAGGAAAAAGAGTCCTTGTAGCCAATCCACGATAAACAATCGTGTTGTGGTTTGATCGTTTCTTTCTTTATCTTTGCTCACTACATGTTGTTCTTTTGTTAAAATAGCTAGTTACATATAAAGCTTTTCAAAGAACTAAACAAGTAAAGAAGTGTTTATATTCTCAAACAAAAGTAAAGCTTTTCAAAGAACTAAACAAGTAGAGTTAGGATCATCACAAGCAAAGCTTTTCAAAGTATGAAACTAGTAAAGTTAGAATTGTTATTCCCATGAAAAACTTTTCAAAGAATCAAACATATAACATTGTGTTTATATCTTTAACCAAACGTAAATGTTTTTAAAGTTATTCAAGTTAAAAAGGAATTAAAAAGCGGTAAACTATTCAACCCCCTTCTAGTTTTCCACAATTGGCATCAAGAGCTACGTTACTCAAGATCTTTAAAATAGGATGTATTTTAAAACTTGGATCAATCCATGGATTTTGAAAATCTCAAAGAAGGGCAACCTATCCAAAACCCACCGCTACTTGAAAAAAAAAACTTACTTGAATGGAAAAGTAATTTTGAAAACTATGTGAAATCAATTGATCATGATCTTTGGCATATTATTTCTTTTGGTGATTTCAAACCAAAGAAAGGCAAGTTTTTGAAAAACCAAGATAATTATCTTAAACTTGATAAAAATACTAAAGCTAAAACAATGATTTATAAAGCTTTAGTACCAAATATAAAATAATGTAGTTTTGTCAAATGACTAATGATATTTGGAAAAATATAATAAACTTTCATCAAGTAATATGCCAAGTCAAAGGTGATCAATTTGATCTTACATATGAATTAGAAGTTTTAGAAAAACTAATTGATAGACACTTAGTAGAATTTAATACATGTGCTACTAGTTTAAATGTTTTAAATGAAGGTACAAGTGAAGATGAGTACATGTGTTTTGATGAACCTACTTGCGTATCTTGGATTGTAATGGATGATTGACGAAGACAATGATCCGGTAGTTAATTGTCTATTTATTGATAAAACAAGCAAGGTGTAAGTAAAGGTGATTACTCGTGCCAAGCTCGTAGTAGACTTGCTTGCGATTCATGGAATTACACGGATGAAGATGAAGTCAATCATCCGGTTTGTGATTCTAAACTAGATAAAACATCAAGCAAGGTACACTTTGTAACCAAACACTTTTGCTTTGATCTATCCTAGAGTTTTCTAAACTAGAAAATGAGTCTAAACGTTTATGCAACATGGACCTAAAAACTATCTTCAAGAATGAGTCTTCAAAATCTTTTAAGAATATCTTTGAAAAGGAAATCTTATTAGAAAATAAAATGTCTAGAATTGAGGGTAATGTTGAAATTGATTTAGAATGTAAATTATGTCTAGATTACAAACATGAGATTAAAATGCAAAATGAGAAAGGAAAAATTATTAGTTAAATTTGATGAAAGCTCAAAATCTTTTGAAAGATTGTTGAGGAGTCAAAGGTTGTTTAAAGATAAAACCGGATTAGGACTTAACTCAAAAGCACCATCAACTAATAAAACAAAGCAAGTAAAATTTGTCAAACCTAGAAGAGAGATTTAGAAATAATTCAATCTCTAATAGAAACTCATGATAAAAGGATTAGGATTATTATTCTCTATGCTTTTATATGATTATCTAACCTTCTTGGATACATGAGTTATTGAGTTTCAAAGCGTGTCGTCAAAACAAGATTTTACGCGTAATACTTATCCGCTTTATAGCATCTCTATGCAATTTAAAAGGTACGCATTACTTCAACTTGACTTTGATTGTCTCTTGTTCCTAGCATTATGTGTTCGAATATGTGTTATTTGTAATACTCTAGAGTGTCTACCTGCTATTTGTAAATAACTGAGATTAGATTCTATGCAACAAGGAATTTAGTCTTTAGTACTAGTAGGAGATATAAGGCATTTTGGTTATTTAACCATCAAGAGATAAACACGAAAAACTCTTGAGTAAGTCTCACTCAACTCTTGCTTACAAGTGAGCTAACTAAGAATTTCCTAAGTGTTAAAATGTCTAACACTTTTGTGATGCTTGCAAAAGAAACCTTTGTTAAACAATTTTCTCAAACACCATATTTTGAGTCTTTAATTGTGTTTTTCTTCAATCACTCCTTTATGATAATCTCACATAAAACACACAAGGTGAAATAAATCACATTAGCATATATTAGGATGTGTGAATGAAAATGAGTTTTCAACATCTAGGATTTACACATTAAATGTGACACATAGTCTCATGATGTTGTACCTCTTGGACTTTTTCTAAACAAATAGAGTTCATAGTGTCTTAAGTAAGAAAACCCAAAGAGTCGAGGAGTCGTTGAATATAACATTTAACGAGTGATCTCCTCCTTCTAAGATATTATCTTTGGTAGATGATAACTTAGTCGAAAGTCCAATGATGGCAAGACAAGTATAAGGATAAAGGTACAAAATAACATCTTCTCACCTTGAGCCAAACATTAAATCAAGTAAAATTGACATATGTTATAAAACTTGATTTATAGATCATAGTTGTGTCTAAACAAATTCAACAAAAACAGTTTTTGGAATTTAGAGTAAAACAACTAGTGAAACAAAATAGATTTTTCAAAAGTAATCAAGTGATTATAGTGTCAATATTTGAAAGACTTTTTTATAATAAAAGCAAGCCCCAAAAGCAAGGGATTTTAACTTAAAGACATTCCTAGTTACTCTCTCGTTTTCAATAGTTAAGTTATTGATGACTTGCCAAGAATGAGATTAGCAAATCCGTAGGTAAAACTAAACGTAGAGAAATGTTCGGAAGACTACTTGTTATCATAACAATTAGATACAACATTATGTTTAGCTTTTGTCTATGTGCCCGTGTTAAAGAAGATCCTCGAAAAACTCTTTAGTTGAGCTTGTTTGGATACATCATAAGGTACTACACAACTAGGATTATGGTATCCCAAAAGAACGGGAACATAAACCATAGTACATGCAATATGGAATTATGACGGTAATAAGTTGGTAAGAAAAGCACAAGTGGTACTTGCACTTTTATACTTACTTACCCAATGAGTCTCCAAAACACGTAAGGTTCTTAAATTAGTTTTGGATGGAGAAGCACATCAACAAGCTCCAATTGAGTAAGCTAACTCATATCGACAACGGAATTCATCTCATAAACATTGTTATCTCTTCAACAAAGGAAGCATCGACTTAGGCGAAAATTAATTCCATTATGTTCTTAATAGACACATTGTGATCTCTCATCATCGCCTTGATAAGATTGTTCATTGAGGAACATCTTAACTAAGAAAGTGTTCCACGTTAAATATTCCATCAACCCGTTCACAAAATCTCTTAAATGAGAAGCATTCATAATTCCTAGGCTTAGTCAAAGACTCATAAGACTTAAAACCTTAGTTTTGAATATTAGGATAAAACCACAAAAATCAAGACAAATCCTTTTGAGTTTTTCCCTGTAGATCCCACGGCACCCTCAGACCATACGGGCGGAACCCATTTTTTGGTTCCGCCTGGTCCGCCAAAATCTCAAATTGTTTTATTTTTAATTTCAAAGCCAAACATCCTCTTAACTTAATCATCCACTTTCAAACAGCCATCACCCTCTCAAAAACACATATCCTCACGAATTTTAGGGCTTGTAATCCAGTCTCTTCAAATCCAACTAACTTTGTAAGTATTCTAATCATAATTGCATTTTTGATTCAATTATAACATTCTTGCTTACAATTATTAACTAGAATCTTAGGGTTTTTGCATAAAACTTCTTGATTCATGAAAAACTTGGTGGCTAGTCAATTATGTATTTCATTAGTTAAGAATTGTATCTTTTTGATTTGCCAAACACACTAAGTGCATTGTCTTTCAAAAATCACATCCAAGACTATGAAAAACATCATTTAAACATCACTTGCATACTATCTCTTGAATGCTAAAGGGGATACATAACTAATATGTATTTTCGGGTACATTCAATCGAAGACACATTCAATTAGGAGAGTGTTGGTTATCTTTTGTTCTTAAGACAAACTTTGCATAACAAAACAATTTGGGAATCAAAATGAGTCAAGATAACCAAGTCTTCACATTGTTTTGCATATAGGAACACATTATAACATCCACATTGTTAAAAGTCATTAACATATAACTTTATGTTTTCTAGGAATCAACATGCCTCCCGCAAACAAATCCGATCACAAGGAAACCCTTAAGTACATGCCCAAACACCATATGACCAAAGGTCTCAACCCGATTCAAGTAGAAACCTTTAAGGCATTAGAAAAACGCTATGTTCACGAAGGTAGAACCATTGATCCATCCTTTCTAGAAGGAACATCTATTCGCCAAAACTTTGCCGCAATTAACTTTGATTGTCTCCTTGATATAGATGAGCCAATTTGTCCTAGGTTCATCTTGGAATTTTATGCAACCGTAAACCTTTCCACAAGTGTTGGTGGTAAGATATCATTAAACTTCACAACCAATCAAATACCACATGACATAGATTTAAAAGACTTAGCTATCATTCTTGGTGTACCAAATGAGGGAACTTGCCTCTACACGGATAAGTGGCCCATTTCAAGTCTTGATTCTATTGATCGTTTTTATCCATACGATACACCTCTTGCTAGTAAGGAAACTATTAAGGAACACCTCTTTGTTAGAACCTCTACCACTAGGGTGAATCGTTCAGGGAATATTGTAGATAAGGATCCTTTTGGTATGGAGCTCAATGAGCTTAAACCACAATTTAAGAAGTGGGAAGAAATTCTTAGGGCTAATGTCATAAGTACCATAGGAAATAGAGATCACATCAACACATGCCTATGCTACATGCTATATAGCATTTCCACCGGTCAACCCTTCAACTTAGCCTACTACCTAGCCAAAAGAATGGCCGACATACCCTTAGTTGGAACAACCGCTCTTCCCTATGGAATGCTTCTTACCCGCCTCTTTAGAGCAATCTCACCCATTTCTCTTAACGAAAATGGAATACGCCTTGACTACTCTCTCGTTCCTCACATCTTCGTTCCTTTAAGTGATAAACGAGTTTTCAAAAATAAGGGCAAACGTACGAGATCACCTACACCATCATCATCATCATCCGGCATGAGCGAGGATGATAAACTTCCCAACTCTAAGTTACCCCCTTTAGAATACCTTCAAGCTCTCCCCGTCATTGACAATGCATCCGAAGAGTTCAAGCAAACCAAAGGAATGTTCAAATACTTTGGAAGGTACCTAAACAAGCTCAACAAGAAGATAGACCGGTTATAAGGAGATTAAGGAGTGTTTGGCTTATGAATGCTTTAGAATCGTCTTTGTGTTAAAACTATGTGAATTATTTGTTTTTCACTTTCATGGTTTATTATGTTTGTATGAACTTTTATGCACAATGACAATATTTGAGATGTTTGTCAATTTTTATGCTTATGATTAATTTCACTAAGTTTAGTGAATATCGCTAGCCCCTAGTCAAAGGCATATGATTTGAGTGTTTACATGTTCAATTTTTACTTTTCCTAACCAGATATGCATTATATTTTTGATTTTAAGAGTTTTCGAAAATTTTGAAAATCGTCTCGCGGGTCAAAAACGCGGACTGCCACTTTCTGAAGCACTGGCGGATCTGGCGGTACCCAAAATTGGGTTCCGCCAGTGTATTTTCTGGGAATTCCAGAAATGGCCCAATGGACCAGGCGGTACCCCCAAATGGGTTCCGCCAGTGTATTCCGAGGGTTCCGCCAGACACCTGCAGAAAATTTTTCCATTTTTTTTAGGACTAATACTTGCAAAGTGTCAAACCATTATCCTAAGTGAGAAACATCTTCCATTAACTCCAATAACCATATTAGAACAACTTTCACTCACTAAAACAATTAGGAAGCCACTTCCCTCCAAAAATTCAAATTCAAACATAACCAACCCAAGGAACCCTTTTAAAGGATCCTTCAAAACCATTGAAACATTTTCAACCAAATCACATCCCATGATCACAAAGCATTGAGTGCATATGTTGGTCTTTCACTCCACCTTATTCTATTGGAATAACATGCATTGATTTGACATATTCATGAAAATTTTGTTAATCATTTGAAACCCCAATCTTTGAATGGTAGAACATTAAATCCAAACACCCTATTCAACATCTTCTTCATCCTATAAATTTGAAAGTTTTGCAACAATTCAAATCACACCATCACCATTAAAACTTCTTCTCTCAAAACATCAAAACCACACATTTGAAAATGACCAAATCCAACACATCATCTGAGTAATCAAAATCCCTTTCAAAAATCACTAGGATTAGTGTTATACCTTGTTGCTTTAACAAAACCGTCAAGTCAAGCTCATCTTCTTCAAGTGATGCTTCGCTTAACATTTCTTCACCTATCCAAGATTTCCTTAATCTCATTACCTCAACACAATCACCAACACATTGTAATACCAATGTAATTACCTTTTAAGAATTGCTTAATCTTGATACTCCAACACCCTCTCCAACACATTGCTACACAAACATGGCCACCATTCCTCCAACAACTAGACCTTCAAGTGATTCATCATCACCTTCTCAACAAGCTCAACCATCAAAAACTCCATCACCTCAATCACCAACACCTACACCAATGGAACTTTTCCATACACCTCCAACATCACCACTACCCTATTTGGAAACATTAGAAGACCTATCACCCAAATCATCAAGTCAACCATCCTTGTCACTCTTTGACACCATTGCTCAAATGGAAACCCAACAACAACCTAGTGAGCAACTAGATGATGAACCCCATCAACCATCATTAGTAGAACGGTTGGCTTACCGTTATGCTAGACCATCCATTTTTCCAAATAATCAAGGTCATACCCACTCACAATCATTTGTGTTTCACCCAATTTACAAAGACCTTCATGGCAATCCTTCCGGCGAACCAAGCTTCCGCCATTTTGTTCAAAACCAACAACCACCACCACAACAACAACCATCACCACAAGAACCTTCCCAACATTTTGAATCTTTACTTTCTTCTTATAAGAAAATAGAAGCATACATATGGGAAAAACCTCCAAACCTTCATAATGAGATTGACACTCATTTAAACCACCTTCATGCCTTCAAACGTATGGTTGACTCTCAAATCAACCATATCATGGTTTTACAAACAACACTTCAATCAACGAATGAAGGAAGCAAAAACACTACTCAACCTTCCACCTTTGCTCCTTCAAGTTCAAACCATTCACCACCAACATGTCAAACCACCCTTCCACCAAACTTTCCCCGCCATGATTGCAATCATTGCGAAAGAACCGCTCACATTAGTGAAGGGTGTCGAAGGGAAATTCGTGAGCTTTCCGAAGAAATGAGGTTTATACTAAACCACATTTTGGATCTTCTACAATCCTCGTCTCACACACCTCAACCCTAGAGTCTCCAAAATGAAACAAAATCGTTTCTTTTGGAAAATGTTTCCCATTTAAACCAACAAACCAAAACCATGTCATCCTTTCAACCTTCAAAATAAAAGCCCGCTACAACCACAACCCACACTTTCATCCTTAAACAACCTTAGCCTTGTTTTTGGAAAATGTTTCTCACAAAGGAAAATGATGATTTCCTTGTAGCTTTTTATGGTCTTAGCTTATTTGTAGTTTTTCTCTATTTTTAGAAGTAGGATGGTGTAATCCAAATTTCTTGTCTTTGCCTTTTTAAGAGTCAAAATTTTACATGAAATGAATTTCATTACACTACAAGGTTTTCATTGTTTGTTGACCATTTAGGTATAATAAGTGAAATATACCTTGCTATGGTACCATACATATATCTTGTGTTGTTTAAACTAACATTTCTTTTTGTAGGACCATTTTCCATGTTTTCCTTCCTTGATACTCCATTTAGAGGAGTAATATTCAAGGGGGAGCATGAGTGTTGTACTATTTCACTTCACAACTCTTAGTTGTGTTTTTAACATGAAATGCTTTCATGACTTATCTTGTGCAACAACTAACCTTTTTCTTGTAGGTTCAAAATCCATGTCTCCTCTCTTGGCACTCCATTTAGGGGGAGTATCGTCCAAGGGGGAGCAAGCGCTTACTTCCGCTGCGCTACTCTTCTTTTTGTTTCGACAAAAAGGGGGAGAATTTTAGATATAAACTTGTTTCAAAATTTCTTTTTGTATATCACATCATCTTAGCAAAAACAAGTTTTTATACCTAACTTTATAAGACTTAACACTAAAACTAGTAACTTACTTATAAATAAAGTTTATGTTTTGTCATCAACAAAAAGGGGGAGATTGTTAATACAAATATCGCCTAAAAACGTTATTTATCTTTTACGATCTTTGCTAAGTTTTGTTAATGACAAAGTATGAAGTTTAGCTATAAGTAATTCATCACTTTAAGTGTTTAAGTCTTGTTTAACTAAGGTTTGAATTTCATTTTAAACAAAACATTGTTTTTATTTCTTAAACTAGAAAGTGTCTTGTCACATCACATTTATTTCTTAATATAGTAAGGTCACATCACATTTAGGGCAAGCTTTGTCAATATACATTTATGGTAAGAAGTGTGTTTGGCTTACTAAGTGGTTGCTTGCAAGTTTAGTGTTTGACTTGATATTATGAGATGTGACATTGTTTGGTTTGCAAGAGTAATGAGATGTGACCTCGTTTGGTTTGGGAGATTTATT
This sequence comes from Artemisia argyi, assembly GCA_030686995.1. Lineage (NCBI taxonomy): Eukaryota > Viridiplantae > Streptophyta > Magnoliopsida > Asterales > Asteraceae > Artemisia > Artemisia argyi. The sequence continues at coordinate 26,540 of JARVZY010002958.1, forward strand.
GCAAAAATCAACTGCAGCCCTGGCGGTACCTTAGGGGTACAAGGGCGGAACCCTCCTGAGGGGTCCGCCAGACCTGCAGAATGGTTTGCTATAAATACCAAACCATTTGTTAGTTTTGAGTCACCTCTTTAGGACATATTTTCACACACTCTCTCAACTAACTCAGTAACCTTTTGATTTGTGTGATTCTCTTATGTAGCAAGGGACTTCACAAGATCATTCAAGAAGTTACAAGCTTCAACTCTAAAGTTGCAAGTCTTGGTAGCTTGGTCACGTATAAGCTTTGGTAGTTTATACTTCATGTGTGTCATGTATATAGAAGTAAGTGGTTAGTATTTTAGGCCTCAAAATACGTAGTGTGTTGGGAGTTGTTGTACCCTTGTAAAAGAACTAACGGGAGTGGTTGTACCCTTGGAAAAGAACTCGACATCTAGCTTAGTGTCGGTAAATGTGTAAGCGACGATGGGAGTGGTTGTACCCGTGTAAAAGAACTCGACATCTAGCTTAGTGTCGGTAAAAGTGTAAGCGACATTGTAAAGGTTTTCTTCGCCGGTGAAAGGAGCTTGTTGATTAGTGCTTATAACTCTCGAGTTGGAAACTCGGGGCGTGGATGTAGGGCAAGGAAAAAGAGTCCTTGTAGCCGAACCACAATAAACAATCGTGTTGTGGTTTGATCGTTTCTTTCTTTATCTTTGCTCACTACATGTTGTTCTTTTGTTAAAATAGCTAGTTACATATAAACCTTTTCAAAGAACTAAACAAGTAAAGAAGTGTTTATATTCTCAAACAAAAGTAAAGCTTTTCAAAGAACTAAACAAGTAGAGTTAGGATCATCACAAGCAAAGCTTTTCAAAGTATGAAACTAGTAAAGTTAGAATTGTTATTCACATGAAAAGCTTTTCAAAGAATCAAACATATAACATTGTGTTTATATCTTTAACCAAACGTAAATGTTTTTAAAGTTATTCAGGTTAAAAAGGAATTAAAAAGCGGTAAACTATTCAACCCCCTCTAGTTTTCCACAGTTTTATTCGTCGACCCGTTGTTGAAGGAAGGTCTTCTTCTCAAAATTCTGGTGTCAAAGTTGTTGAAGTTGAGGATGACGTGAACAGTTTGAATGAAGATGTTGGTTCTTGGGCAGCTAGCGAGCATAGAAACGTTGATGCGGGTTATGACTCTGGTTTTGAAGGTGGTTCTTCTAAAGAACCAAATGTTGCACGAGGCAGGAAAAAGAAAAGGAGTAAAAAGGATTCGGAGTTGTGTGAGTTGGAAGAAAATATGAAGAATGCAATTGCTAAAATTGCTGTTCAAGAAAACCAAGGTCCAACTATTGAGGAATGTCATGAGAAGTTGAGGTTGGAATTGGAAGATCCAATTTATTTGGCGGCACTTGGGTTTTTTGTCAGTCTAAGAGCCACAGGGAGGCATGGATACTATTACCGTCATAACCAAATGTCTTAAAGAAATGGATTCAAATGATGGCACGTCAAATTGGTATATTGAAGTAGTATTGTTGAACTATTAGGAGTTTGTGGTATTTGATACTTTGTTATGTTGAACTATTAGGAGTTTGTCGTATTTGGTACTTTGTTATGTTGAACTATTAGGAGTTTGTCGTATTTGGTACTTTGTCATGTTGAATTATTAGGAGTTTATCGTATTTGGTACTATTTTGAACTATTTGGTGTTAGTTTTGTTTGGTACTTTACGATGTTAAACTGTTTGATCTATTGTTATTTGATTTTGATGTTAAATTATTTGGTGTTTGTCTTTATTTGATAATAATCCTAAACCCATTTGGTATGTATTGTCTGTACAGGTTAAATGGAGGTTGCCCAAAAACTTGCGTTCATCTACATTGTTTATTTTTATTTTTAAGTATTTTCGGCGAAGTGTAAGGAAACGTAAGCGGGATAATACTTCTGCAATGTCTGGGCATCAATATACCCAGGAACTTTTGCAAGGAAATAATTTACAATGTACGGAGTTAATACGGATGTCTCGTGACTCGTTTGTTCGACTATGCAACCATTTTAAAGAAAGAAATTGGTTAAGAGATAGCAAACATATGTCGGTTGAGGAGAAGATGTTTATCTTCCTTATGATAGTCGGGCATAATGAACGATTTTGTGTTATGAAGCGTAGGTTTCAACACTCGAAGGAAACGATTCATAAGTGCTTTCACCAAGTATTAACTCAAATGTTGGTATTTGCCGAAGAAGTTATAAGACCGACAACCTTTAAACCAAATCCAAACATTCCAGGAAACAATAGAAGGGAGCGTCGAATATTTAAGGTAACTATCAAATTTATAACTAGTGTGTCTCTTTGTTTGATTGTATTTTAACAATTTGTTGTTCTAAATTTGGGAGCCGTTGGTGCACTTGATGGAACCCTTATACATGTTGTTATTCCATCTCATAAACAGAATGTATATAGAGCAAGAGGAAGAGGTGATTGTTATCAAAATGTTTTGGCAATTTGTGATTTCAACATGATCTTTACCTACATTGTCGTTGGATGGGAAGGTACGACACACGATGCGAGAATACTAAATGAAGCTTTAGTAGATCCGGTATTTGAGTTTCCGATTCCCCCTGCAGGTATTAAGTTTGGAATTGTAATATATATGAAAACTTAGATATCAAAATATCCAAAAATTTATATGTTTTTTTTTTTTTTTTTTTTTTTTTTTTTTTTTTTTTTTCAGATAAATATTATCTGTGTGATGCTGCCTATAAGCACGCGCGTGGGTTTATGGCTCCATATCGCAATGTCAGGTATTGGTTAGGAGACTTTCGTCGGAAACGTGCAATGAGTAGTAAAGAAAAATTCAATCACGCTCATGCAAAACTTCGAAACGTAATTGATAGGGCATTTGGAGTCCTAAAAGCGCGTTTTCCAATCTTGAAGAGATGCCCAAATTTCCTTTGGTAACACAAAGAGATATTAGTATTTCATGTTTTGTTGTTCATAATTTTATTCGAAAAGAAGGTTTAGACGATGATTTGTTCTCTCAATACGATCAAGGTGACGTACATGATAATGAAAATGTACATGATGATAATAACGGTGATGTTGAACTTGTTCAACAAATTGGGAGTGACGCGGATCAACGATACATGATTAACTTATGAGATCAAATCGCGGCACAAATTATGCAAAGCTAGGTTTTTAGTTATTTGGTATCGGTTAAGTAACTTAATTGTTGTTTCATTTGCGTTAAGCTTATGTTTTATTTTAAGACGATTTATGTAATAGTTTTTATTATGTTAAATTTTTGATATGTATTAATTAAGATAAATTGTTTAATGATTTATAATTAAAAATGTTTTGTTTTAAGTTTACACTATCTATTTATTAATCATATTTGCAATAGCTTAATATATACTTAAAAAAGGGAAAATGAAAACCATTCAGACAATTATAAAAAAAACAAACAACAAATTTTCATTCAGATTCAGACATTATAGCCACCTCTTACTAGTAAGATGTGGTAGTCAGATTCAGATGTGAAACATCTAACTGAAACAAACACACCCTAAGTCTACCCTAGCCCTCAAGATGCCACCCCAAACACTACTACCGCAAACCTCCTTCACTAGGCTTCATCCTAAACCACCATCACTACCATATATAATCCTAATTATCCTTCCCCAAAAAGCGTCACCCTCAATCTTAAACCTCCACCACCATTTTACTAACAAAGCCCAATTTTTCCCACGTAAAGACACATCATTTATCCCACCCGCCTTATAAGAATCTAGAACCGCATCCCATTTAACCCATGACACGGTTTTCGTATCCCCGATCCCTGCCCAAAAGAAATCTCTCCTAAAACACTCTATTTGATCACACATACATGCCAATGAAACATTATAAAAATACAAGGGAAGACTAGAACTGACTTTACCAATGTCAATCTTCCAACATATTCTTGGTGCAATACCATTACATTATCCATTCCCAAAAGAAATCTCTCCTAAAACACTATGTTGATCATTTTTCATCTCCATTATCAAAGTCTTTTATTAACATTATCTACTACGGGTCTTCAAGCACTCTCCTTTCCCATGTTTGATCCAATGGATAGTCCTAAATATGTAAAGGGAATTCGCCCACACAATACCCCCATCCATCTAGCCATTCCATTAATCTTACGTTGAGGGACACCAATACCGGGGAGTCGATTTTTTTTTTTTTTTTTTTTTTATCATTACGCCTTACGCCCCTTGATTTTTCTACATTCTACTTGCCAAAGAATATGGTATCATCACATATTCTTGGTGTAATACCATTACATTATCATTCCCAATCGAGATTCCTTTAATGAGCCATTTATCAACCTCTACGCTTACCATGGCATTCAATCCTTCTACTACGAAAGTGAACAAGAAAAGTGACAATGGATCACCCTGCCTAATGTCGCGTTCCTAACAAAATTCCTCTGTAGGTGACTAATTGACAAGAATGGACAAACAAGCTGACCTTAAACACGAATCCATCCAAGAACTTTGTGTCTTCGTATTGACCTGAACTGAATTTAATTTTCAAAGTTGCACATACCATCATCCTTGTGTTAAAAGTGTTTGTGTGGTCTTTTTTTGCTTTGGATTCAACAATACTTAGCCAATTGTTAGCCAAACACAATAAATTATAAGAAACTAAGCATGGTCTATTTTAAGAAAAATGATATACCAAAGCATATACAATTAACAATACACATATAAGAAGCTAAACATGGTCTACTGTTGCTCTTAATGACATTATCTCAAGCCTTTATAGCCATCTTTCTCATTTATCCACCTTATTTGCCCACCAAGTCTTCTGACTGCCCTTATCTCTCCTAGCAACAATTGGTTTGCAATGAAGGGTTGGTATAGCATTGGAACCCAGCTATTCGGATACACTCCAAAGTTGAATTCTAGCCACAATGCATGACTCCAAAATCCTCCAACTGCATCGTGTGCAAAACTTCCTATGGCGGTGCCAAAGCTTTTTTCACTTTCTGTTTGAAAATTAATTTAAGAGTAGGTTAAGAGCTTTGGGTAGGATTTATTATAATTGTAGAAAATTAAAGTCCATGCATTTTTTTAGGGGTGATGTATATCAAGGTATTCGAGTAATTAACTTTTCTGATTAGGACCAAGGAAAATTGACAAATATAAATACCCAAAATATCACGGTTTCATTAAAATACCCATATTTCTCACAACATGTGCATTTTTTTTTTTTTTTTATAAGATCTCGCACATTCTGAAAGGTAAAAACTCGCACAATAGAAAGAACAACTCGTAAAAAATGGAGGTTCACATAAAAGTGTCGCTAGTTTTTCTCTGAAACATAACCAACTTGTCATTAACAAGATTATTTTTGTTCGCGCGTTGCAGCGGATACAAAAATATATTATTTTATAGCTACAACATGATGTTTTAGTAATAATATCTTTTTACAATAATGAAATTAAAATAAGGGTGGAAAAATGATGTAAATAACATTGTTTTGTATTCTGAGTTAAAACTGTTTGATGTTTTCCATGATAAATTAAGGGAGGAGGGAGTTTATTAAAAGATATATAATCTTATGAGAGTTTCTAATTTGTAATTCTTATATTCTTGTTTTAAAGGTAGTTAGAAGTTTTGGCTTGGATTGACAAAGGCTGAAAAGTACAAGGACTGATGTTGTGCTAGTCAGAAAGATTCGAGAGTGCAGCTATGTAAGCATGACTTTTATTAGGGTTTTTTGATAATCCGTTTGTAGTATTTTTACATTCTCTCTCAAAATACACACATCTCACATCCACTTCTCACTTGATCTTTGTATCATTCTAGTTGATTTTTGAGTTTGATTCTTGTAATAGAACTATTATCAAATAGATAATAGAGAAACAATAGAATAGTTGAGGTATCTTTTGTGGTTGATTAGGTCTGTGATTTAGATCATTTTATAATTTTATTGAACTGAGATTCAATAAAGATTTTGTGTGTTTTTTTATAAAACTAGACGAGTAACCGTGCATAGCAAAAAGATTTTATAGCGGCAGATAGTTATAATGATATTTTTGTTACACAAAACGTTACACAGTACACTTAACCAAAATATAATTATACAGTAGAAACTCTATAATAGAATACACTTGGGACCACCAAAATTTATTAATTAAAAGAGTTATTAATTAATCGATAAATTAATAATTAATAATTTATATATTAATTAATATTTTATTAATTTATAGTAGAATACTTAGTTTACAAACACCTTTCAAGCTTCCACTTAATTATTGTATACAATACATGTATATCAAATGAACGACCCAATTTGAAAGAAACCTTCAATCTCCCACCTTATTATGCTTCTTGTGTTCAATGTATCACTTTATGGACATTAAAAATATTTTCTATGTAAATACAAGATCAAAGCGGCAATCACATTGAACAATTTCTTGTTGAGCTATGAGAAAACAACACCAGAAGTTCTTACCATGCTAAGGAAAATTAGAGACGAGATTCAAGGGGAAATTGATTTCAATAAAAAACAAAAGACAATTGAGTCATTTTTCAAGAAACCTTCATAAATCATTCATGTAATATGCTATATATAAGGAATTATTAATTTATATTTTATATGGGGTCTAAAGAAATTATCAAAAATGTATTATCTTATAATTTTAGCGAAATATTAATTTAGCACCCTATCCCCGAGTCGGGACCGGCAAAAAATATTATCTTAGGGAGTTTATTAAATAATCGAGTATTAATTTATCGAGTTTCTACTGTAACTATATTCCGCTTAAAAATGCCCTTGCTATTTACGTGTACTCGTCTAGTATTAATAAATCGTGTTTCAGTTTCATGTATTCTCAAGTCAACTTTTATATATTTGTGTGTTTATTTAAATCGTGTGAATACATTTTCATTTTTCAAGAAATGAGGTATATATATATATATATATATATATATATATATATATATATATATATATATATATATATATATATATATATGTAGGTAAATAAATTTTATGTTTTAAAAAATATAAGTTTTTAAGAAATGAGATACACCAATTATATGTAGTATATATTGTTTAGCTCGCCTGGTAGATACGTTGACTAGTTTGACCAGTTGAGGTGGCCGAGCACCCTCCTACCCTTTAATGGCTCTGTCACGTACCATCTTTCTCAGCACACAAAATACATAAAAAATAGAGTCTAAAGGAGTTAATTAATGGAGTCATTGAGGAAATATCTTTTGCTCTTGTATTTAAAGCAAAGCTGATCCGTAATAATTAAAATAAAAATGAGACTTAAAGTTTTTAAGAAACAAAGCTTCATTTTTAGTAGGATTGGTTTTGTCATTCAAATAAGGTTGCGACGTAACTTGTTGTTCGTTTGCCTGTCATTTTATTGTAATCGATATTTATCTTAATATAATTATTAATACACCGAAAAAAAAAAGTTTTAGCTTTGAGAAAACAGTCGCGACTTAGATGATACTTTCCGATAAAACAACGCGTAATATGTTTTGGAAGTGTTAAAAAGATTCTTGTAATTTAGCGGCTTTTTTTTTTTTTTTTTCCTCAACCGTCAACGCGCCAGAAACATAAAATCAGATAAGGGTTTTAAATTGAATTTCACGAAGCATCTATCATACTAAAGCCACACATATCAAGAATGTTCTTGTTATTCTTAACAAGCCACATCCAGAAACTTCTCGATGGCCACCATCACATATATAAATCCAATCATAAACCAAACTCTCCAACACAACAATTGAACAGCCAATCAATCTAATTAAATTCTTCTTACAACACTTTAAGATACTTCAATCATCAAGTAATATAATGTCGATCATTCCTAGCTTTTTCGGTAACCGAAGAAACAGCATCTTCGACCCATTCTCACTCGACGTTTGGGACCCATTCAAAGACTTCCCACTTTCATCACCATCTGGTCTTTCAAATGAAACATCTGCATTGGTGAACGCTCGTGTGGATTGGAAAGAAACACCAGAGGCTCATGTGTTTAAGGCCGATCTCCCTGGAATTAAGAAAGAAGAGGTTAAGGTGGAAGTTGAAGACGACAGGGTGTTACAAATTACGGGTGAGAGGAATGTGGAGAAAGAAGATAAGAATGATACATGGCATCGTGTCAAAAGAAGCAGTGGTAAGTTTACAAGGAGGTTTAGGTTGCCAGAGAATGCAAAAATGGATCAGATTAAGGCGGGAATGGAGAATGGTGTGTTGACGATTACTGTGCCCAAGGAGGAAGTCAAGAAGCCTGATGTCAAGTCTATTGAAATCTCTTGTTAGAAAACTTTTATTTCAATTTGCACATGTCAATGTGTGAGTGATTCCAGTTAGTGTATTAAGTGTTTGTCGAGTGTCTTTTCGTATTTGGTTCATCAATAAGTGTTTAATATAATGGTCAATTAGTTACCTTTTGTGTCCTTTTTTTATAACTTCAATAATGAATGATCTGTTTGTTACAGCTAAACTACAGCAATGTTATTTGTGTTTCAGTATTGAGCTCAAGTTAAATTCTTCATTTGAACAAGTTGTACATACCTTTATGTCCAATTCTAAAGTGCAACGTAATTGTGTGATTTCTTTTCGTGCCTTGTTCTACAAGGTGTGGGGTAAAATGCTAAACAGAATTGTTGCCAAACACATTAAATATATCCGAAGCAACAAGGCCCATTGTAACAAAATGATCAAGTAACAAAATGATAAAGCTAGAAAAGGTCTATTCTTGCTTATGTTATGATCATGGTATTCAGTGTGTGTTTGGATCGAGGGTTTTGGGAATGGGAATGGGATTGATTGAAGGTGTTTGGTTAGTTTATATGAGTTTCAAATGTTGGAATGATACCTAAAATAAAGGAACATGGTGTGTTTTTAGAATTTGTAAACCCAATACCCAATTTATCTAAGTTTACTCTAGCCCTCAAGATGCCACCCTAAACACTACTACCACAAACCTCCTTCACTGTGCTTACACTACATAAACCACCATCACTACCATATATACTCCTAATCAACCTTCCCAAAAAGCGTCACTCAATCCTAAACCTCCATCACAATTTTTCTAACTAATCCCAATTTTTGCCATGTAAAGACCCAACATTTAATCCACCCGCCCCATAAAAAGCTAGAACCGCATCCCATTTAACCCATGGCATGGATTCCGTCTCCTCGATCCCTTCCCAAAAGAAATCTCTCCTAAAACACTCTATCTGTTTGATCACACATACATGCCCACGAAACATTAAAAAAATGCAATGGAAGAGTAAAACCGACTTCACCAATGTCAATCTTCCACCAACTGACATCATTTTTTCTCTCCATTCCTAAAGTCTTCTCTTAACATTATCTAATACGGGTCTTCAAGCACTCTCTCTTCCCATTGATCAAATGGGCGGTCCTAAATATGTAAATGGGAATTCGCCCACAAAGCACCCCCTCCATCTAGCCATTCCTTTAATCTCACTTTGAAGGACACCAATACCATGGAGTCGACTTGTGTAAGTTTATATTTAGGCGTCACACTCTTTGCTTTTTCTACATTCCACTCGACAAAGAATATGGTATTATCACATATTCTTGGTGTGATACCATTACATTATCATTCCCAACCGAGATTCCTTTAACGAGCCATTAACAACCTCTGCTGCTTATCGTGGCATTCAATCCTTCTGCTGCAATAATGAAGAAGAAAAGCGATAATGGATCACCCTGCCTAATGCTGCGTTCCAAACAAAATTCCTCTTTAGGTGACTCATTGACGAGAATGGACAAAGAGGCTGACCTTAATCACGAATCAATCCAAAAAATTTGTGCCTTCGTATTGACCCGAACTGAATTTAATTTACAAAGTCGCACATACCATCATCCTGGTGTTAAAAGTAAGTGATTTTTTTTTTTTTTTTTTTTTTTTTTTTTTTTTTTTTTTGTGTGCATTGGATTCAACAATGCTTAGTGAGTTGTTAGCCAAACACACTAACGCATAAGAAAGTAAGCATGGTCTATTGTATGAAAATGATATACCATATATAATTAACAATACAGATATAAGAAGCTAAACAAGGTTTACTGTTGCTCTTAATGACATTATCTTAAGCCTCTATAGCCATCTTTCTCGTTTCTCCACCTTATTTGCCCAACCATTAAGAGTCTTCTGACTGTTACCCTAGCAACAATTGGTTTGCAATGAAGGGTTGGTATGGCATTGGAACCCAGCTATTCAGATACCCTTTCCAAAGCTGAATTCCAGCCACAATGCCTGACTCCAAAATCCTCCAACAGCATTGTGCACCATAACTTCCTATGGCGGTGCCAAAACTTTTTTCACTTTATGTCTAAAAATTTAATTCAAGTGTACTGTAAGAGCTTTGGGTAGCATTTATTATGATTGTACAAAAAAATTAGATTTTCGACTTGGTAAAGCAAGTTAATTTATTTATGTGATGTAGAAAATTAAAGTCCATGCATGTTTCTTTAGGGGTGATGTATGTCAAGGTATTCAAGTAGTTAACTTTTGTGATTAGGAACAAGGAAAAAATTGACAAATATAAATACCTAAAATATTTTGGTTTCATTAAAATACCCATATTTCTCAACATATGGGCATTTTTTTTGTTCTTACAGTTTCTTATATGACCTCGCACAATCCGAAAGGTAAATCTCGCCCAATCGGATGATCAAACTCGCAAAAATGGAGGTCCACATAAAATTGCCACCAAGTTTTCGCTAAAACATAACTAACTTGTCACTAACAAGATTTTTCTTGTCCACGCGTTGCAGCTAAGGCATGATGTTTTAATAATAATATATTTTTAAGATAAATTTTTTTTAATAACAGTAGAAAAAAGGATGTAAATAATAAAAAAATATATAAAATTTAATGGTTAATAAGTTAATTTGTTTTATTAATAAACCATAAAAGTTTTTAATGTATAAAGGTTAATTTGTTTAGAGGTTAACTTGGTTTTTAGTAACTTAAGGGAGTAACGTGAAAGGAGTTAACTAACAATACTTTTAAATGTTTGGGAGAAATTTTAGTGTTTTAGTATAGTTGAGGGTGTGGTTTTGGTTTTTCCTTTGTGGTACAATAGATGATGGTGGAGGAGGCATCAATTTCTGATGCTAGCAGTGGCATTTGATGGTGGGAAGGCGTTAGTTTTAAGCGTGTGTGTGGTGGCGTGGATGACTTAGAGAGAAAAGAGATATGAGGATGAGAAAAGAGATAGAAGTGTGGATGGTTTAACGCGAGTTGATATAATTACATTGGAAATGATGAAAAAAAACCATTAAAAAAATCGTTTATGTCAAATTTGTGTTTGGTGTGGTAAGCATCTCAAAAGTCCATTTTGATAAACCAATAAAATCTGATTGATTCTAATATATAGGGTTGGGTATGAGTTCATTTTCGTAATGATAATGATAGGGAAACCTAATTCATATGACTAAATTCATGCATAAATAATTTATCATGTGACATGTGAATTATATTTTCTATTTCTTAATCCTCACCATTAATCTTGCCGTGTGTCATGATCTTAGTGTTAGGCATATTTTTAGGCGTGAAGTTTGGTCATGCTAATAATTTTCCTTTCGTTATTTAGTTAAAGAAAATTAATCAAGCTTTTGCGAAAATTGTTGATATATGATAAGCTTCCAAGTATTATTTTTGTTCAAGTAATACTTGGGTGAAAGACCTCGTACAATCCAAAAGGTAAAACTCGCCCAATCGAAAGATCAAACTTGCAAAAATGGAGGTCCACATAAAATTGCCACCAATTTTCGCTAAAACATAACTAACTTGTTACTAACAAGATTTTTCTTGTCAACGCGTTACAGCGGGTTTGAAAATATATTATTTTGTAGCTACGACATGATGTTTTAATAATAATATGTTTTTACAATAATTTAAATAATAGTAGAAAAATGATGTAAATAGTAAAAAATATATAAAATTTGTTGGTTAATAAGTTAATTTGTTTTATTAGTAAACTATAAAAAGTTTTTAATGTATAAAGGAGTTAACTAACAATACTTTTATATGTATGGGAGAAAATTTAGTGTTTTAGTATGGTTGAGGGGGTGGTTTTGGTTTTTTCTTTTTGGTACCATAGATGATGGTGGAGGCGACATCAATTTCTTATGGTAGCAGCGACATTTGATGGTAGGAAGTCGTTGGTTTTAAGCTTGTGTGTGGTGGCGTGAATGGTTTAGAGAGAAAAGAGAGATGAGGATGAGAAAAGAGAGAGAAGTGTGGATGATTTAATGCGAGTTGATATAGTTACATTGGGAATTACAAAAGGAAAAAAGAAAAGAAAATAAACATTAAAAAAGTCATTTATGTCAAATTTATGTTTGATGTGGCAAGCATCTCAAAAGTCCATTTTGATAAACAAATAAAATCTGGTCAATTCTAATATATAGGGCTGAGAATGAATTCATTTTCGTAATGAGTAATGATAGGGAGACCTAATTCATATGATTAAATTCATGATTAAACAATTCATCATGTGACATGTAGAATGTATATTTTCTCTTTTATAATCTCCACCATTAATCTTGCCATGTGTCATGATCTTAGTGTTAGGCATATCTTTAGACATCAAGTTTAGTCATGCCAATCATTTTTCTTTCGTAATTTATTTAATGAAAATTCATGAAGCTTTTGCGAAAATTCTTGATATATGATAAGCTTCCAAGTATTATTTTTGTTCAAGTAATGAATGGATGGGTTATAGATTAAATTTATAAATAGTCGATTTTTTAAGTGGTTTTCGAATACATTAATTTTTTATTATTTATTATTATTTTTTTTAAGTTGAGAAATTAAAGGCTTGTTTAAAGAGACAACACATGAGGCGTGAAGCTGCATAAGTGAGTCGGTCAAAAACCAAGATGATAATAATACATGACTAAATGAGTTTGATCTTGGACCGGATGTAATAGGAGAGTTTTAGACGAATCTCTAGCATATGTGGCACTAACCCAACTCGTCCCACCCCATTACCTATCCCCTTTGACGCGTCCCACTCCAAGGAAAAAAAGTCGGTCGAATATGCACTCAAGTTGCGTTTAGAGTTTTTGTATGTGGGGTATTTTACTAAATGATTTTTAAGAGTAAAATTTTATTGATGTACTCAGTCTTCTTGTTATACTAAGTTGGTCATGACTTGTGGAATTTTACGTTTACAAAAAAATAGGCACGTTTGGAAACTTTTTGGCCTTAATCACATTTATTCTAAAAAATCAACCAAGTTCCATAATAGCTTAGAAAGAATTGTCACAATTTATAGATGATCCTCTTGGATAAAATGTGCCTAATATGTGTTATAAGTGCTTGAAAGATTGTTGTTCAAATTTGACAGGTTTTTTTTTTTTTTTTTTTCTTTTTTTTCTTTTTTTTCTTTTTTTTTTTTTTTTTAAGGCCCGTTTGGTTTGTAGATCGGTTTATGATTTGAATTTGATTTTGGATTTTAATTTGAATTTGAAATTGGATTAGTAGAGAGCAATATATAATTAAATAATATATTATTTATATTTTTAATTAATATAATTTAACATTTAAAATATATATATATATTTTTTAAAAATAGATAAAAAAAAGGGTGAAGTCTGAATATACGTGACAAACTTTCTGAAATTAACCGATATACGTAACATACTTATTTTATTCTAAAGATACGTAATATACATTTAAATACTTACCAATGTACGTAACATTGACGATTACCATTTTAAAAAGTTATAGTTTTGGTCCCTGTCGTTTGCGTTGACTTTCACCGTTAGTCCTTTGACATTTTTTTACTTAGAAAAGTTACAATAATGGTCCCTTGATATTTTGTTGACTTCCATTGTTAGTCCTTTGACATTTTAATAATCTTTCGTCCATTTTTCTTTACGTTTTTATCATTTTTTGTCTATTTTCATCTGTTTTTATATGCTTTCATTCATTTTTCTTACGTTTTTATCCATTTTGTGAATTTTTATTCATTTTTATATGCTTTCGTCCGTATTCTTACGTTTTTAACCATTTTTTCCATTTTTAAACGTTTTCATACATTTTTGTAAGCTTTTGTACATTTTTCATACGTTTTTATCCGTTTTCATCCGTTTTTATACGCTTTCGCCTGCTTTTCTTATGTTTTCATACGATTTTATCCGTTTTAAACATTTTTATCCGTTTTTATACGCTTTTATCCATTTTTAATGCTTTCGTCCATTTTTCTTACGTCTTCATATATATATATATATATATATATATATATATATATATATATATATATATATATATATATATATATATATATTTATCCTTTTTCATCCATTTTTATAAGAAAAAAACGTAAGAAAAACGGACAAAAGCGTATAAAAATGAATGAATACGAACAAACACAGATTTAAACGTAAGAAAAATAGATAAAAGCTATAAAAACAGATAAAAACATATGAAAACAAAAGAAAAACGAACGAAAGCATATAAAAATAGATAAAAATGAATAAAAATGTGCGAAAATGGATGAAATCATATAAATACAGATGAAAACGGATAAAAATGTATGAAAATGTAAGAAAAATAGACGAAAGCGTATAAAAACGGATGAAAAAAGATAAAGTCAGATAAAAACAGATAAAAATATATAAAAACGGATAAAAATGAAAGAAAAACGGACAAAAGCGTATAAAAGTGGATGAAAATGACAAAAATGGATAAAAATGTAAAGAAAACGGACGATAGCGTATAAAAACATATAAAACTGGACAAAAACGTATAATAATGTAAGAAAACGTAAGAAAAAAGGTTGAAAGCGTATAAAAACGGATGAAAAGAGACAAAAACGGATAAACATATGAAAACGTAAGCAAAATGGACGAAAGCGTATAAAAACAAAATAAAGCGGATAAAAACAGACAAAAAAATGATAAAAACGTAAGACAAAACGGACGAAATTTTATAAAAACGAAGGAAAACGGCTTAAGACGAATAAAAACGTAAAGAAAAATGGACAAAAGGTTATTAAAATGTCAAAGGACTAACAATGAAAGTCAACAAAATGTCAAGGGACCATTACTGTAACTTTTCTAAGTAAAAAAATGTCAAAGGACTAACGGTGAAAGTCAACGCAAATAACAGGGACCAAAACTGTAACTTTTTAAAATGGTAATCGTCAATGTTACGTACATTGGTAAGTATTTAAAAGTATATTACGTATATTTGGAATCAAGTAAATATGTTACGTATATCGGTTAATTTCAGAAAATTTGTTACTTATATTCAGATTTCACCCTAAAAAAATTATGAATGGATGAGAATAAAAAGAAGCACACATTAAAAGGAAAAAAAAAATTAAAATGAGGCAAATAGGTAAGCAATTTTTCACAACCATGTATTCGGTATTCATATTATTAATATATTAAAAGAGCAGTTTTTTTACTGTTCATGAACAGTATCACGCATAAATTTATTGTACGAAACAGTTGGATGAACAGTGCACACTGTGCTGTCCCATGTTATACGGTACTGTGCAATACTGTAGCAAATTTTTTATTTTTATTTTTATTTTATTTTATTTTATTTTATTTTTTTTTTGAAACTATGAATAATTTTCCTTAAATAAAAAAAATACAAAACTTGCACAAAAACATTTTATTATGCGGTCATTCATTTTTGTTTAAAAAAAAACAAATAACAAAAACAATACAAAACAAAAATACAAAAAAAAAAAAAAAAATACAACACCATAAAAAAAAAACAAATCCGCGACAAAGCACGGGCTACCCCGCTAGTAAAAAAATAAAGCCCACTATCAAACAATTTTTTTAGACATCATAAAAAAATGAGCCCTTAATGTGTCAAAGATTGGTCCACTGGACATGTCTTATTCAGTTAAGCGTGCCTAGTGGAGAGTAGTACCGGTTTGGGTGACCAAACCGGGAAGTCCTCCCTTGTGGACCACTGCCCTGTCGGTACGATTTCAAAGTCCTTCAATGAAGGTTTCAACCCACCAGGGTTCGAATCTGGAGAAGGCAGGGTTTACTTCAATTTAAGTGTCGTGCCTTCGGGCGGCTTAAGTTGAAGGTTTTCCCCATCGGGTTTCAAATTTCCATAATTTGCAAAACCATTATCATTCTTAATCTTAACGAGTCATCCAGAAAGTTCTCGATGATGCCACTATCACATATATAAACCCCAACCTCAGACCAAAATCAGCAACACAACAATTGAATCGAACGATCAATCTAATCGAATTCTTCTAACCACAACAGTTTCAGCTAATTCTACATCAACGTCACAAAACATGTCGATCATTCCAAGCTTTTTCGGTAACACAAGAAACAGCATCTTCGACCCATTCTCACTCGACGTTTGGGACCCATTCAAAGACTTCCCACTCTCATCTCCATCTGGTCTTTCAAATGAAACATCTGCATTGGTGAACACTCGTGTGGATTGGAAAGAAACACCAGAAGCTCATGTGTTCAAGGCCGATCTTCCCGGGATCAAGAAAGAAGAGGTTAAGGTAGAGGTAGAAGACGACAGGGTGTTACAGATTACAGGTGAGAGGAACGTGGAGAAAGAAGATAAGAATGATATATGGCATCGCGTAGAACGTAGCAGCGAGAAGTTTACGAGGAGGTTTAGGTTGCCAGAGAATGCGAAAATGGATCAGATTAAGGCGGGAATGGAGAATGGTGTGTTGACGATTACTGTGCCTAAGGAGGAAGTTAAGATGCCCAATGTCAAGTCTATTGAAATCTCTTGTTAGAAACTATTTGAATATACACTTGTCAATGTGCGAGTGATTCCTGTTAGTGTCTATAGTGTTTGTGCAGTGTCTTTTCATGTTTGGTTCATTGATTAGTGTTTAATGTAATGGTCGATTAGTTTACCTTGTGTCCTTTATTTGCAACTTCAATAATAAACAGTCTGCTTGTTTTAGCAAAACTATAGCAATGTTATTTGTGTTTTGGTATTGAGCTCAAGCTAAATTCTTCATTTGAACAAGTTGTACATGCCTTTATGTCCAATTCTAAAGTGCTTGGGTGATGTGCTAAACAAAATTGTTAGCCAAACACATTAAATATATACAAAGCAACAAGGCCCATTGTCTCAAAATGATCGAGTGTTATGCAAAAGCCTAAAGAAGTAACAGAGATATAAGAAGCTAAAAAGGTCTATTCTTGCTTATGTCCGTTTTCATCCAAATCAGATAGTAAATAGTAAATACATAAGTGGTAACATGTCATATGGTAATGATAATGTTCAGATAGTAAATGGGGGTTTTGCTTAAAATAGACCCATCATGTAAAGCTCATGTAACTACAAATTTATAATGACATAATGAAATCTACCAAGTCATTCAAGGAACTCTGTGAAGATCCACCATGGCTGATTGACCCTTTAATCTTTTCTCGAATCTCCATAGCTTTCTGCCTCAGTTCTTCACTCTCTTTGCCCAACATCAGTCTTCTGATTGCACCCTCAATCTCGCCTATCTTCCAAACAACTTCAATACCCATCTTCCACTCGTAGCTTAAGTACCTAGCATTCAACAATTGGTCTACACTGAATGGTTGGCACAGCATTGGAACCCCTTCAGATGCACTTTCCAAAACTGAATTCCAGCCACAATGGCTCCAAAATCCTCCAACTGAGTTATGTGCCAAAACTTCCTTTTGTGGTGCCCATTCTACAATCAAACCTCTCTCCTTCATCTCAGCAACCAAACCCTCCGGCAAAAACTCGATCCATTTGAACCCGTGAACCGAACCTGGTCGAACTACCCACAGGAATGGCAAGCTACTGTTTACTAGACCACACGCCATTTGAGTCAAAAACAATTTATCGGCCGTTGCCATGCTTCCTAAACTCACATATATCACTGATTTGGGTGATTGTTTATCTAGCCATGGGATGCAACTGGTATCCTCTTCAAGAAAGCTAGTGGAGGGAGTTGGTATTATTTTGTGAAGCGGGCCGACTGTAAAAATGGGAACTTGGTATTGTTGGTGTATCTCGGTTAGTGCTGATGGTTCAAGAAATTCAATGGTGTTGCAAATGAAGGCAGAAGGGGGGGTGTTGGGGGTGATCATGGTGACCGATTGAAGGGCTTGTTGTATTGGGAGGTCGGCAAATGGTAGATCTTTGTATCTGAAAGGATGGAGTTCTGGAACTATTTCCTGCAACAATGAATCTTCGAAAAGATTTTGAAGTGATTCAGAGCCTCTGAGGGGTTTGATTGTTATTAAAATGCGCTCATTTGCAAATTGCATTTTGATATAGATGATAAATAGTTTTTAAGGTGTTTAAGATTGTTAATCCAATCTGCTTATATACAGTAATTATTAATGGGTGAACAAAGTTTTCTTAAATAAGCAATTTAGATAGATGAGGTTTTTCCCTTTTAGGTTACCCTGGGAACACAAGTATTTAACTCATATGTACACGGCCTAATCGACATTTTTCCGATCATACCAGTACACACCAGAAGCTTACCAGGCCTGACACGCTCTGCCACGCGCCGGTAATTTTTTCGCCGGAATTTTATTTTTCCCGACGAGTTTTTGCAATTAAACTCCACCACTGTCTGCCCCCGTCTTTCCGACCAAATCCCCACCAGCCGAAGCTCTTGAACTTAGGGCACGCTCCGCCACGCGCCGATTTGCGTTCCTGCTACAGTGTTTTGCGATTTGTTTTCCAGGCAAGTAGCGACGTTTTCTGGGTCTCACCTCCGGCGAGTGAAGATTCCCCACACCACGCTGAGCTTGACCCTAGTGGTCTTGTCGCATACCGCCGCCAGCCGCCCCCTGCCGCCGTCGGCCGCCGCTGAAACCGCCACTGCTGTCCGGAATTTCCTTCCGACAGCAGTAGAGTACATTTTCTTTATACTTTATTTTATCTACCTTTTTATTCTTTAGTGCTTTATTTTTACGCGCTTTTTTTTTCGTTTGTCTTTGGCTTTTGAGCGTATTGTTCCCCCTTTTAGTGTGCTTTTAGTGTTTTGGCTTTGCTTTTGTTGCTTGTTCTCCCCTTTTTAGCTTTTAGGGCCTTTGCCTTGTGTTTGTTTTTTCGAGGGTAGGATAGACGTTGTAGTTGGTGATGGTCACCTGAGATCATGTCCTGCCGGCTCGGGAGGGGTAGGTGTAGGGGTAGGCGGGGTAGGGTTAGGGGTAGGTGGGTCTAGAGCGCGTAGGGGTGTGGGTAGATTTGCGGGTTCGCGTAGGATTAGAGTGGGGAGCTGGAACGTAGGGTCTTTGACCGGTAAGCTCTTTGAGCTGGTAGACGTCTTGGGGAGGCATAAGGTTGATATAGCTTGTTTCCAAGAGACTAGATGGAAGGGGTCTAGCACGAGGGAGGGAAACGGCTACAAGCTTTGGTACTCGGGCTCTAGGTCAGCGAGAAATGGAGTTGGAGTCATTCTTACTGCTGGTCTTAAGGATAACGTAGTGCAAGTGATCAGGAAGGGCGATAGAACCATGATGATTACCCTGGTTATTGATGGAGAGACCGTTAACGTGATTAGTGCATACGCACCGCAGGTGGGCCGCAGTGACGAGGAGAAGAGGTTTTTCTGGGATTCCCTAGACGAGCTCGTGAGGGAGTGCCCGACAGACCAACGACTGATCATAGGTGGGGACTTGAACGGTCATATAGGAGCTACAGAAGATGGTTACGCGGGGGTTCATGGAGGATTCGGATATGGAGTTAGGAATGATGAAGGATGCTCGATTCTAGAATTTGCTACCACTCACAACTTAGTGGTTGCGAACTCTTTCTTCAAGAAGAGGGACGTCCACTTAGTTACCTTTCAGAGCGGGGGTCACAGCACCCAGATTGACTACCTGCTGGTGCGCAGAGATGACCTTAGGGCGTGTAAGGATTGCAGGGTTTTCCCGGGCGAGGCATGCTCATCACAACACAAATTGATTGCCCTGGACGTTCTTTTTCAGAGACGTCGTCACAGGAGAGAGGCGACAGGGATGCCAAGGATTTTGTGGAAGAAACTGAACGGAGAAGCGGTGGAGTCGTTTAGAGCGAAAGTCTCAGAGGGTTTATCGGCTCGGGTGGAAGACTTAACTTCTTATGATGCAGATCAGATGTGGAACACCCTTGCCTGCACCATTAGAGACGCAGCAAAGGATTCCATAGGCGTGACTAGTGGGTCAGTGAGAACCCAGTCAACCCGCAGGGAATCTTGGTGGTTCAGTGAGGAGGTGCAAGTTAAAGTGGCGGAGAAACAAGATCGGTTCAAAGAGTTTCTTTTGAGCAAAGAGAGCGACCAAGCAGATAGGGCCTCTGCGGAAGAGAGGTATAAAATGGCTAAAAGAGAAGCAAAAAAGGCTGTAGCAGTGGCGAAGGACAAGGCGTACGAAGATTTGTATAAGAAATTGGACTCCAAGGTGGGAGCAAACGATATATTCAGAATTGCTAAAGCCCGTGAGAGAAGAAGAAGGGACTTAGGAAACATCAAATACATCAAAGATGAAGGAGGACGTACCATCGTGAACGAAGAAGGTATTAGGAAGAGATGGGGACAATATTTTTCCTTTCTCTTTAACGAGGGGAACACCGAAGGAAGGGGTGAACGAGATGACCCTAGCCAACTTTTGGTACCCGAATGCTACTACTCGAAGATCAGCCAAGAAGAAGTGAAAGTTGCTCTACAGAAGATGGGTAGAAACAAAGCTGTTGGCCCGGACCAAATACCCATAGAAGCCTGGAGGAGCCTAGGAGATGAGGGGTAATATGGTTGACTTGTCTCTTCAACAAGATATTCTCCGGCGCAAAGATGCCAGATGAATGGAGACTCAGCGAAGTCATCCCCATCTTCAAGAACAAGGGAGACGCTCAAGTGTGTAGCAACTATAGGGGTATTAAGCTACTTAGTCACACCATGAAGCTTTGGGAGAGAGTTATAGAGAGAAGGTTAAGAAGGGAGACGAGGGTGTCAGAAAACCAATTCGGATTTATGCCAGGGAGGTCCTCGGTCGAGGCTATCCACCTCCTTAGAAGTCTTATGGAGAAGTATAGAGAAAGACAGAGAGATTTGCATATGGCCTTCATTGACCTAGAAAAGGCATACGATAGTGTCCCACGAGAGTTGATATGGAGGACTCTAATAGAAAAAGGGACCCCAAGGAGATACTTAAAAGTCATTAGGGATATGTACGATGGGGCGAAGACCCGCGTACGGTGCACGGTGGGGTGCACTGAGTTTTTCCCGGTGAAAGTTGGACTACACCAAGGATCAGCCATTAGCCCTTACCTTTTCGCTTTGATTCTCGATGAGATATCCCAAGGGATACAAGAGGGCATCCCTTGGAGCATGATATTCGCAGACGATATTGTGTTGGTTGCAGAATCGGCCGAAGGGTTAAACTACAGACTGGAACACTGGCGCGAGGCTTTGGAAGACAAGGGGCTTCGGGTGAGCAGAGAGAAGACGGAATACATGAGATGTGATTTCGGTAGCTACGAGATCGGCCGAAACGAGGAGGAAGTTCGTATCGGAGACCAGTTTCTTCAACCTAAGGAGTCTTTTAGGTATTTGGGTTCGGTGATACACAAATCAGGAAGGATAGACGAGGACGTTACCCACCGTATTAGAGCAGGTTGGGCGAAATGGAGGGCGTCGTCAGGAGTACTCTGTGATAAGAAAGTCCCCCTTAAGCTTAAGGGAAAATTTTATAAGGTGGCAATCAGACCGGCTATCTTGTACGGGTCAGAATGTTGGCCTATCACAAAAGCTCAAGCTGACAGAGTGGAAGTGGCAGAACTGAGGATGCTTAGGTGGATTTGTGGTAAGACCAGGCTTGACATGATCCCGAACGGAGTTTTCAGAGCGGAACTTGAAGTTGAAACTATAATCTCGAAGATGCGAGAAGGAAGGTTGAGGTGGTTCGGTCATGTCAAGAGGAGGCCACAAACCGCACCGGTTAGGAGAGTCGAAGCGCTGATGGTCGACGGTTTGAGGAGGAGGGGAAGACCTAAGCTCAGGTGGGAGGATCGACTTAGGTTAGACATGAAGGAGCTTCTCTTATCCGAGGACATGATCTCAGATAGGAATGTGTGGAGAGCTAGGATTAGGTCTTGCGGGTAGTGTCGGATGGGTTGTAGGTGCTTGCCTTTGCGTTTCTCTTCCCTTTGTTGCCCTGCCCCTTTGCCTTTTAGGTTTAGTTTGCCCTTTGCACGTTAGGTTTAGTGGCCCCGTTGCTCTTCCCTTTTTAGGTTTGTAGTAGGCTAGTGGTGCCTCTTTTCCCTTTGCTTTGCCTTAGCTTTAGCCCCCTGCGTTGCCTTGCTTTGTTGTTGTGGTGCTCTTCTTGCCTTTTGCCCGCTTGCTTTTGCGTCCTTGCTTTGTTGTGTTTGTTTTTGGCTTTTCTTTTGCTCTCTTTCTTTTGCCCTTCTTGCTTTGTTTGCATGTTTTGTTTGTCTTGCCCCTGGTTTGTTGTTTGTTTGTTGTTTTGGTGCTCTGCTTGTTTGCATGTTTATTTGTTGTCTTTTGTACTAGGCCCCTTGTTGGTTGGTTGCTTGCTTCTATTTGCTTTTACCTGTTGCTCTTTTACTACTTGCATCTTTTATTTCTATATCACTCGCACTGGTGCACGTGCCGGAGGTCTCACTGGAAGCAGTCTCTCTACTCCTAGGTTTTACCTGAGGTAGGGGTAGGACCTGTCTACATTTCTACCTCCCCCATACCTCGCCTTCGCGGGATTGGGTATGTTGTTGTTGTTGTTGTTGTTGTACACGGCCTAATCGAGGTATATCCATGACCGTTTCCAACCCTTTCGCTGGCTAACCCTAGATGTGTTTACCTTGTGTGAGGTTTGAACCTTTGACTTCTTGTGGATTAATTATAAAAATATAAAATAAATAAATAAATAAATAAATAAATAAAAAAAAAAAAAAAAAAAAAAAAAAAAAAACCTATATAAAAAAACTTAGAAATACGCAGTTCTGATATGTAATCCTTAAACATCCCTATAGTCTGTCATCATATTCTTTACAAATTGTGTCTTTTAAGCGAGTTTTAGATGACAGAATTACCTTCTACATGGAATCGACCTTCTAGATGGAGCTGAGGGATGATCTTGTAAGCAGGAAAGAAAGCCGCACTGCTGCAATGCATGATGATGGATGGTAGACTCAGCTCGCTGGCTACAGTTCTTGCAAAAGACATGAGATTATCATAGATGATGATGATTGATTCCTTCACATATGTATCCTTTTGTGTGTTTATCATCTGAATAACGTGTTGTTGCAGATGGAGTTTGCAGTTATCCCCGAGAGCTTGCAAGAACTCAACGAAGCTCGGAAAGTCACCCGGCCCAGATAAGTTATCAGACATAGGAAAGAAAATAAAATCAGAATGATTAGAAGGATTTGGTGAATTGACTCTGGAGTGAGCAATGGTTATTGAAAACCCTTTGGAATGAAGGTATGTACCAAGCTGAAGGATTGGGGTCATGTGGCCTTGAAGTGGACTTACTACAAGTACCAACAGCCACGGTTTTCTGACGTGCTTTGCCATCTCTAAGTATCCGTAAGCTGTAATTTTTCTTAAATGATTAAACCTGATCACTTCATATGTTATAAAACCTTGGTGAAGTTGATTCCAATAAACTTACTATATATATGTATAATGATGACCAGATTTTTGGAAGCCTAATGATCTATGGTTGGTGGCCATTTATTATAGTCTGTGTTCAACTCCATGACTAACGAATTCGTATTTTTAAGAATATTGACTAAGTAAGCTTCTAGAAATTTAAATTTCTTATACTATTATAATGGATTACTCAGCTTTGTACAGTTTGATACTATTGAGAGTCCTTAAATTAAAGTCTCAAAACTCATGCTGCCCCTTCTTCCCCATACACCAGCAGTCATTTCTTCTTTCTCCATACCCTTTTGACCATTTCTACACGTTGAACAAACATGCTCACTTTCTCTCTTTTTCAACATCCCTCTCTTTCCCGTATGCAAATTTTTTTTTTCATTGCTCGTGGGTGGACTCACATATATGTTTTTTAATTTGTGTCTGCTGGTGTCTACATTGTGTTCTGTTTGTTGATGGAAATTTTTGGATAATGGTTTAATCAAATATATTTGTAAACAATATGGTTAATTAGGTGAAGAAGGGGGACGATGATAATATTGCTCATGTATTGGCTCCAAATCAAGAGGTTGTCATCTTTATAAGCATATCGTTTTTGTTGTCTAATCCATATTGTTTGCACCTTTTTGTCCAGCTCGTGTTATATTCTTTGAGGCAAAAACTCTATTTTCTTGAGATTTTTGGTTGATGAGTTTTTGAAGCAAAAAATTGCGTGCTTTATATTTTTTTTTTGGCAGGCTTATGATCATGGAAACTGTGTGCATATCGTTTTAAATTTGACTTTAGTTGATTGGTTGTAGGAATTATGTTCTTTAATATTGTTTTCTTCAAGTGACATAATAATATTTTATTCTCTTGGCTATATGCAAGGATAAGTAAATTCTTTCTTTGCCGTGTCCTTCGCAAAGATTAGCTAGCCAGCTAGCTAAAGCTACATGCAATATTAATATAAATTGTATCTTGATGACTTACTACTACAATTTGTGTTTTGATTGATTTAATCTTTTTGTCATTCTTTTGCCATAAACTAATATTACCAAATATGATCAACAAGTAATTATTACAAACTTTTAACAAGTCTCTTCATCGTATAAAGTGAAAGACATGAATTTGATGGTAAGTTAGTAACTTTTGATAAGTGGCAGTCTTCATTTTCGTGTATGTTTGTATTATCAGAGTGGAAGGTATGGTGAAAAGGGAAAATTACTCATTTGGGTCCACGAGTACTATATCACCTTAACACCTCTTCATAACTAACATCTCATCACTTATAACTAACATCAACTTACTCATTTGTGACCCACCACTTACAACTATATTTTATTTTACACTCAAAAAAAAAAAAAAAAGTACCATTTCAGTAATTTCCTTCGTCATGCAGATGAGCAAATGGTTGGTGAAGAGCAGTGGTGAGCTTGGGATGGTGTGGTGAAGAGCAGTGGCTTGCTCAAATGGTTGTCCACGTAGGAGTAGCGAGGTAACTTGGTGATCCATACCTTCTGCTCTCAGAAACAGTATATATACATGTACTTTTGACCTCTCAACAAGGTAAGCAGGGGTGATTAGGTGAACGTAGCGACTCCAACTATTTTTACAAATATACAAAAAAGCATGTCAAACAAGAATGTCACATTAGTAGGTGAGTGAACCCATATGGAGTATGGTTGCTTCATTAAAGACGGTTTATGTATACAAATAATTTTAAAAAGTTCTTATTATCGTTTTAGTGTTTCCATTTTGTAACTTTTTCTTTACTGTGTTATATGATTGTTGTAGTTGTTTGAGCGTCGCTACTTATTTTACGATCATGGGCCGTGCTTAGCATGGCCTAAGTATAATGATAATATCGAGTAGTTGTTGGTTATTTCTTATCAGACGGGTCGTCCCAATTAGTATAAAACACATAAGCTCATAAGGCAGAAAATTAATAAGCTTAAACAAACACCCCTTTAAAATTCTATATAGATGAATGTGAGAAATGCATCCTGATGGAAATCCTAAACCACCTAAGATGAAAACAAAGGCCACCAACTAAATGAAGATCAGTTCTACATTACAACACAATCCCCCAGATTAAAGTAAACTAGCACAAGCCTCAATTTTATAACATTAATCAAATGAAATAATACTTGTATTACTGTATCATATTTATTATAGGAACAGAGAGAATACCACTTATTACAGAATTATATCATTAGAAAATCCAATATACTACAGGATTGACAAGCCATCGGATATAGAATTAACACGCCATTGTAGGAATTTCTGAATCTTTCTCTGATGATTTTTTGAGTACCCGAAACAGATAATACCCAATAGCATGCCCTAATACCGCCATAACAAATACACCAATGTTGAATGACATTACCGATAACATGACCAAATAAGAAAACACCACACGAAATGTGTGTATCATTGTCCTAACCATACGGTTGGATTGCGTTGGAGTAAGGTTTGTATGAGTTAACCATTCCATTATTATAGCAAGAAGAAACACGAATATAAGCGCCAAAATGTACATTCCCGTGTTACTCCCTGGCCATCCTTGAAAAAGAATCCAAGCATTTTTACCCCAATAAAAGGTCATATGTGTCATCATTTTCTTGTTATCCATTCCCATATCCATACCCCCCATTTGATCGTTATCGTTCATTGGTGATGATGGTGACATTCCTCCCATTGTTCCGTCATCATTCATCGCCATTCCGTGGTTGTGATCCATATTCATTGGCGGTGGATGCACTTGAAACGGAACCTGGGGACCTTTCTTTGTTCTCTATATCTGTTTTCACCTCTATTCATACATTAATCAAGCTTGTTAGATTGAGAGAATTTAAATATACGATACATTATGCGTGGTACACGTGCATGGATTAAGGTCTTTATTTTTGTATGGTACATGGGTTTTGATAGTTGACCAAAAATATGGTTGGTTATCCTATAAATAAGCAATTTAATTAGAAACAAAGGTTCATAGATCCTTATTCCTTAATAATAATATTACACAAGAAAGAAGTCGATCCTCTAGTCCAAATTAATGTTTGTTAAAGTTCTAGGAGTGTACAAGATGTCAAGATGCCAAATTTAGAAAGGAATTCTATGCAGGTATTTCGATATATTTTCGACGAATTCTTTTTTCGAGTTTTGTTTTAGTGTTAAAATCTATGTCTCGAAAAATCACATGCGATTGTTATGTTAGAAATCATGTGTGATTTTGTATAATCACATATAATATTAAAATAACAAATCACATGTGATTTTTCTAGCGTAAATTTTAACACTCATAAAAAAGAAAGTGTATATAAGTGATCCTCTATAGAAAGATTTTAATTCTCATTGTAATGGTATGATTCTTTCCGTGTAATAATTAACGTTTTGTGAGATATTTAATTTTTCTTAAAAGATGAAGATGGTTTATTTTTTTATTTTATTTTTTTATTACTATTTTTTTTAGTTTGAGAAAAAATGAATTGCAAGAATTGTTCATTAAATCGTTAATGAATTTGTGGTTTACATTGAACTTTCCTCATACTTCATAAATTATTTTTTTATCTTGTAAATAACAGTTATACTATTTTGTATTCTTAATATTATGATTCGATACCTTCCCAATATAGTATTGCTTTTACATTATGATAAATGTATTTAAGATTCGATACCTTCCCAATATAGTATTGCTTTTACATTATGATAAATGTATTTATACGGGCCATAGCTTGTTATCAAACCTTCACCGTCCTCTTCACCTTCATAGTGTTTTAACTACTTCTTGTTTTGTAAAAAATTAAAAAGTAATAAAATAATAAAATAATAAAATAATAAAAATCTTTAATTTATCCGTGACAACAAAGTTTCTATTGAATTTGATGAGTATATTTTTTTTGTAAAAGACTACTTGACTCGACAAATTTCCTCTGTTGTGATAGCACCAGAGACCTCTATCCTGTGACCCATCTACATCCTATCCACAAACTTTTCTTGCTAGTCGTTACACGTGGCACCAATGACTTAGACATTCAGATTATGAAGTGCTACGTTCTTTACTTTCTAATAATCGTATTTTGTGTAATAAAGTGAAGTCTCTAATCTTTGTCATGCTTATCAACTTGGCAAGCATGTGAGGCTTCCATTTTCTGTTTCTGATATTGTAGTTAATTTTTCTTTTGATATTGTGCCTTTGGATATATGGACTTCCCCACTTTCAAGTCAAAATGGTATTAAATACCATGTTATTATTATTATTGTTATTATTATTATTATTATCATCATCATCATCATTACTTGTTGGTATATCCTTTGCGTAACAAATCTGATACTTTTGCTATGTTTGTTGAATTTCGTTACTTGTAAAACTCAATTTAATAAGGTTATTAAAGCTTTTCAAAGTAACCATAGTGGTGAGTTTGATAACACCATCTTTCATCGATTATTTACCAAACACGACATCTATACACGTTTCTCATACCCTTGCACGACTTAGGGCTTAAATGACCCCTTAAAAGCGTAACAAACTTCTTCTTATCAGATACGGACATGTATAGATGTTTGAGCGAGAGTTCACTAAAATGTTTTCTAAAAACATGTGGTTTCTCAAAATATGGCTTTTGTATACTTCAGTACGAAACCGGGACCTAAATGATGACTTCTGATTATTTCATATCAGGACTCGTACGTTCAAAGAAGAAATCATTTTCAAAAAGTTCGAGTATAAAGAAACGAAAAGATTTCAAACAAAAACTCGTTTTTCAAACAGAATTCTTGAGCACCTTTTCAAGATTGTTCAAAAGATTTAAAAAAAAAATCTCTCAAATTAGTGCTCAAAATAACTCCCTCCAAACTCTTAATTGATTTTAAAATGTGTTATAATTAAGAAGGAGTATAAAAACAAAAATGTTCCAATTTCATGCAAAAACAAATCTATTTATCTCTCGAAAAGCTTTTTCTTAATTAGTTGTTATAAAAAATATCACGATATGCTATTTTTAAGGGGGAGAAGACATGATTAAAATGTGATAAAAAAATGTTTAAAATAGGTATTGAATCTCAAAAGAGCTCGACTCAGATATAACCAGTGAATTGACGATGCTTAAAATGTCAGTAGTCGAAAAAACTTGTCCTGGACGGGTAATAATTGGTCTAACCAGTGATGTAAGCGTGTCTCGAATAGAACTTGTCTAAGTAGAATGTACCGTCTCGAGAGACTTTCTTTGAACTTGACTAGGATGAGTAATGATTTCAAGCTAGTCTAACTAGTGATGTAAGCGTGTCTCGACGGTCATGTTCACTGAAAATCAATCAATTCAAAAAGTGCGAACTCTATCCAACATGTGCAAATTTATCTTTAAATCATATAAGCACATGTGAAGGGGGAGTATTTAAAAAAAAATTTCAAAACTCTCAAAGTGGTAACAAAAATGTGTTTTATAATTATAAACACTTTTGAGAGATTTTCACAAAAGGTTTAATGGCATATGATCAACAAACCTAGGATAATTGATGCGTGTTTAACAACCATGTTTTAAATTTGTAAACAAGAATTACCGGTTAGCTAGGAACACATACAAGCAAGTATACTCGTCCGTGTGTAGTAAGGGATTGGTAAGTCAAGGTCGTCCCAAGAGACTTGGTTGTACTCAAGTGTTGTTTGATTGTTTAAGCAAGTAACAAGTTGATGGTTATGATTGTCACGGATCAAACCAACAAGAAAAGCAATTATAAAAGCATCATGATGTAAGCACACAAAGAACATACTTGTATGGACAAATGATCACAAGGATATTAGGATGTTTAGTTTGGAAATATTTTACCATTGGTAATCCTTTCGACCTATAGAACCAATTAAAATAGTCTAGTGTTTTATAAATCATTTATACATAAGTGTTAATCAAATGGTCATGTCATAAGACTCATGCCTAAACCAACAACAAACACAGAGTTCTTTCGACCTATAAACTTTGATGTTATGAATTTGTGAAGTACCATTTACTTGAAAGATGATGAGAACACATATTTAAAAGACTCCTTTCGACCTTTAATCTTTATTAAACTTTCACTTGTTATGTTTATTAATTCACTTGCACAATCGTCACAAAGTACAACATCAAAATCATTTGTCGACTAATGAATTGAAACTAATCACTACTGACAATCCTTTCGACCTTTAGACTCAAGAATGATTAACCAAAATAATAAACAAGAACAAGTTCCAATTTAACCAAATATGATGTATTTCATT
Source organism: Artemisia argyi (assembly GCA_030686995.1). Lineage (NCBI taxonomy): Eukaryota > Viridiplantae > Streptophyta > Magnoliopsida > Asterales > Asteraceae > Artemisia > Artemisia argyi. The sequence goes on from JARVZY010002958.1 coordinate 56,402, forward strand.
ATAATCCACACAAACACTAATTAAATCCAAACATCCTTTTATCACAAGTTCTCATAATAACCAAACAAGCATTAAGAGATTATCATTATCAAACACATAACATGAAATACAAGGAAACCAATCACAAAATGTAAAATTCAACATCTTGATAATAATAATAAGGTTTACCCAAGTAGCAATTACAATGAGTAAAGAATAGGATTTGTAGCAATCCTACAAGCCTCCAATCAACCGTTACACGTTCTAACCACACTAGAGAATCACTCCAATACTTCTTCGTGATACGTCCTCCTTGAATGGTAGAGTGAATATGGTTTTTCGGGTTTAGATAGTTGTAGAAAATCTGCCCTTATGGTGTAAGGGAGAGTTTTCCATTTGGTGTGATGATCAAATGGTGTTTGATGCATATGATGCATTGTTGATGCACCATTGATGCACTTTTGATGCATAAGAAATACTTAACCAAGCACTTTTATTTATAGTTGAATGATCTTTGGTCATCAAGCATGTTTCTTGGGCACAAAGTGTCATAAAAATGCAGGAAAATTGAGTCATGGAGGGTATATGGTCGGCCTTAGAGTAATGGTACTTAATTCCACACTTAAATGCAACTTTGGAAGACTTTTAGTGCGTGAACCACCCCGGTTCAAACATGAACCTGGCGGTTTGGATATGAACCTGTGGTTTAGATTTTTTGCGCACTTTCACTTTGGACTTTTGAGCCTTGGATTTGAACCACAACTTCAACCTTAGGTTTGCATAAGTGTTTCAATCTTGGGTTGGCAATAAACTTCACCTTTAACAAACATCTTTGGCACTTAATCTTCACTCTTTCCTTCATCATATAACTTCATAATCTTTACTTGATCTTGGAAATAATTATAGCATGAATCTTTATCTTGAACGAAAAACTTCTATTCGTGTATATACTCTTTATTTGTCAACTTTTCTTCATCTTTTCGTTATTTCCTTCGACATAGTTGTACCTGAACCTAAACACATGTTTTGCACCTTTTAAGCGTAAAATGTTCACAAATACAACCAAATAACATGCACAAACATACAAATAACGCTATTAAAATATGTACAAAATGAGCGTTATCAAATCCCCCACACTTAAACTTTGCTTGCCCTCAAGCAAATCTAAGAAAAGAAAAACTAAATAAAATAAAATTTTAAATTTTATGAAAATCTAACAAATATCGAAAAATATTTTTGGTTTTTTTTTTATATAAATAAGCGAAAAATGAGCGCACACTCCCCCACACTTAAGGGTTTGCTTGCCCTCAAGCAAATATAGAAATTAAGAAAAATAGATCCCAAATGGTGCATGAAATGTGATTAATAAAAATGTGATGCAAATCTACCAAGTACAAGTACTAGATACGATTCATTGTTTTTAAGCTTTAATGGCGAAAAACCGAGATGTTTGACAATACCCTATGGATTCTCTCGCTTGATATCAAGGCTAAGCACCTCACGAAAAGTAATGAAAGTATAATTCACTCAACACTCGTATATTTTTGGTGGTGTATATAAGAAAATTACACTCAAATTGCTCAGTCATGATTCGTTTATTACCATAGGCTTGTACATGAAACAAAACTCCACCAACGTGGCGTAAGCACCAAGTGTAAACATCTAAAGAGGACTTTTATTCGGGTTGTTAGGCTAAGGGTAGTATCAAGCTTATGTTCCAATATCTCATGCAAAAACATAATAGATCGCTAGCGCGAATTCTTGATTTACTCAAACAACGGATGGTCACTAAAGTAATATACCTTAGATCGCTGGCGCGCTATTCAATCACTCAAGAACCGGATGGTCACTAGAATATTCGTACATTTGATATCTTCACGAAGCCAAAAAGGTAGGGATAAGGTATGGGAATATTTATGAAATTGTTGTTAAAAGAAAAATAAATAAATGTCAAGTCTAAGTCCCATGTTGCTAGTTACGAACAAACCACAAACCCGTAAACGATTATAGTTACAATCTTCTCTTCTTCTCATATCGATACATCGGTTCGCCATAATAATATTCTTCATATTTTTAGCACATTGGCATATGACATAACACATAACTTTCTTTCTTTTCTTCATCTTTATAGCACATTGGCTATAATTTGTCATCACACACACACACACACACACACACACACACACACACACACACACACACACACACACACACACATATATATATATATATATATATATATATATATATATATATATATATATATATATATATATATATATATATATATATATATCTTTTTCTTTGATGACTTATTCTTTTTTCTTTTTTTCTTTTTTTTTTTTTCGCATTTCTCCTTCACACATCACATCTCCCCCACACTTCGTATAAGCATCACCACAAAAATACAAAATATGAAAGATGTCTCCTTCATCTTTGTCGGAATGGTACACATGAATGACAAAGTATAGCTAATTCATAATCATCAAAAATAATCCAACATTCCAAGCAACAAGCAACCCACCATTTAGACTTTGACAAAGGGTTAGGCTAAGGTTTAAAGTGTAAAATCTTTTTGTATTTTTCTGGTTTTAATAAAAGTAATGAATGGCTCAAAGGGTGAACTAAGGGTATCTAGCGCTAAAAATGAGCGCTAACAAATGGGTTCATATTGGAGGTTAACTTACCGATGTGGCTAGCTAATATATCTTATGATGTAAAATGAAGGCCATTTGGTTTAATTCCTAAGGTTGCCTCTTTATCACACGAATTCACTTATACCACACGAATGTGATCTTACTGCGGTCTGGTAATGATTTGCAAGTACAAGTTCTAGAATAAATAAAATCACTGGCACACTCATAGGAGACGATTCAAGCATAAAAGATGTATGCTATATGAAATAGGCTCAAATCCACACAATTCAGTGGTAAGGGCTATAAATGCGCTATCAAAATGTTATCGATCCTAAAAATGGATTGCAATGTCAATCGGGACACATCTCAAATTTTTCAAAATTTTACCGTATTTCACCATTGGGATAATCTTGTTAATCTTATATATTAACCTAAATGAATGAAAACAACTTAGATTATAAGGGCAAACAAGTATAAAAAACTTTTAAATTGGCCCAAAACATAAACATTTAAAACTAGTTTCGTTTTTTCACTATTTTAGTTTCCCCCACACTTAAGTTACACATTATACTCAATATGAAAAATAAACTTCAAAGCATGAAAAGTAGGGAAAATTAAGATAAGAAAAGACTGAGATAAACGAAACTTCACGGGCTCAAGAAATCATGATTGAATCTCCATATGATAAGATGTTAAGTATACGAGATCAACCGACTTCTCTTCCATCCAAACATGTCCAATCCAAGAGAGTAATGCCATAATTCATCCAATCTCAAAGAGCTTATTAAATCTGCAAAAAGAAACCAAACTACAAAAAAAACATAAAATTCTAAAACTCACTTTCGTAGGCATCACGGTTGCATTTAGCGTATGCAACAAGCCTTTTAAACCCCTCGGTGGCCCAAGTGGACGAGTTAAGTCTCGTGAGGGTTTCCAGGGAACATACCCACAAAGTTCGAAAACATTATTATTTTTCTATAAAAGAAATGACGAGTACTTATTTATTTATATCGTACCAAAATTAAAAATGAAAACAAAACTTTAGTTTTAAGTTTAAAGATGTCGAAAAAAATAAAATGAACAAAATATAACAAATGTGAACCTTTTTTTTATAACTAAAGGTTTAGGACCGGTTTTATTCGGTTTTGGACCTTATGGTTTTGCGAAAAAGAACTAGACAAAAAGAAAAAGAAAAGAAGAAAAAAAAAAAATCTTTGTAAACGGCGCCAAAAACATGATGCGTGTTTAGCAACCATGTTTTAAATTTGTAAACAAGAATTACCGGTTAACTAGGAACACATACGAGCAAGTATACTTGTCCGTGTGTAGTAAGGGATTGGTAAGTCAAGGTCGTCCCAAGAGACTTGGTTCTACTCAAGTGTTGTTTGATTGTTTAAGCAAGTAACAAGTTGATGGTTATGATTGTCACGGATCAAACCAACAAGAAAAGCAATTATAAAAGCATCATGATGTAAGCACACAAAGAACATACTTGTACGGACAAATGATCACAAGGATATTAGGATGTTTAGTTTGGAAAACATATTACCATTGGTAATCCTTTCGACCTATAAAACCAATTATAATAGTCTAGTGTTTTATAAATCATTTATACATAAGTCTTAATCAAATGGTCATGTCATAAAACGCATGCCTAAACCAACAACAAACAAACAGTTCATTCGACCCATAAACTTTCATGTTATCAATTTGTGAAGTACCATTTACTTGAAAGATGATGAGAACACATATTTAAAAGACTCCTTTCGACCTTTAATCTTTATTAAACTTTCACTTGTTATGTTTATTAATTCACTTGCACAATCGTCACAAAGTACAAGATCAAAATTATTTGTCGACTAATGAATTGAAACTAATCACTACTGAGAATCCTTTCGACCTTTAGACTCAACAATGATTAACTAAAATAATAAACAAGGACAAGTTCCAATTTAACCAAATATGATGTCTTTCATTATAATCCTCACAAACACTTATTAAATCCAAACATCCTTTTATCACAAGTTCTCATAATAACCAAACAAGCATTACGAGATTATCATTATCAAACACATAACATGAAATACAAGGAAACCAATCATGAAATGTAAAATTCAACATCTTGATAATAATAATAATAAGGTTTACCAAAGTAGCAATTACAATGAGTAAAGAATAGGATTTGTAGCAATCCTACAAGCCTCCAATCAACCGTTACACGTTCTAACCACACTAGAGAATCGCTCCAATACTTCTTGGTGATACGTCCTCCTTGAATGGTAGAGTGAATATGGTCTTTCGGGTTTAGATAGTTGTAGAAAATCTGCCCTTATGGTGTAAGGGAGAGTTTTCCATTTGGTGTGATGATCAAATGGTGTTTGATGCATATGATGCATTGTTGATGCACCATTGATGCACTTTTGATGCCTAAGAAATACTTAACCAAGCACTTTTATTTATAGTTGAATGATCTTTGGTCATCAAGCATGTTTCTTGGGAACAAAGTGTCATAAAAATGGAGGAAAATTGAGTCATGTAGGGTATATGGTCGGCCTTGGAGTAATGGTACTTAATTCCACACTTAAATGCAAATTTGGAAGACTTTTAGTGCCTGAACCACCCGGTTCAAACATGAACCTGGCGGTTTGGATATGAACCTGTGGTTTAGATTTTTGCGCACTTTCACTTTGGACTTTTGAGCCTTGGATTTGAACCACAACTTCAACCTTAGGTTTGCATAAGTGTTTCACCCTTGGGTTGGCAATAAACTCCATCTTTAGCAAACATCTTTGGCACTTAATCTTCACTCTTTCCTTCCTCATATAACTTCATAATTGTTGAGGGTCGATTACACGGTAAGGTGGTTAAACCTTCGTTCTTTGTGTATGAGATATGTTTGTGTGAATATGATTAAGTATGCGGAATCTACTTAACCACACTTAGAAGATTTATGTTTATTGTTATGGAAATGGAATAGTTAACACCAAACGATTCAATATTATTCAAAAATAATACGAGTGATCTTTAGCTTATCACTAGGGTTACAAAGACCTTGAATCTTATGTTTGTTCTTTCTATTGTCTGTATATGAGAGTTGTGTATGGCATTGTCACACTTATGTCTACATATCTAAGATTTTCCTTTTATAGTTCAAGGAAATATCTTTTACAAACTACATGACTCAACAAATAACTAGCTTATGACTAATCACTATTCTAGCTTAGTCATACAAGATACAACACGTATCTAGGATAAACAACTCACTTGGAGTGTTCAATTTGATGACTAGAACTAAGATATTATCTTTTTATGCAAGTGTTGAATAAGTCGGTCTTATCTACACAGCTGTTTGTTATGAGTCATAGCTGCACAGTCATAGCAGCAGCAGAATCAAGCAGCAGTATTCAACAGCAGTAGGATTCAGCAGCAGAATCACGTAGCAGCAGAATAAAGCAGCAGCAGAATCAAGCAGCAGTATTCAACAGCAGTAGGATTCAGCAGCAGAATCACGTAGCAGCAGAATAAAGCAGCAGCAGAATCAAGCAGCAGCAGAAACGAATCACCTTCAGTGGAAACAGTTTTCAGTAGAATCCATCAGTGGAAACTTGCTTTGATTCTTTTGATTATTTAATTCCTAACAATCCTCCCCTAAACATGTGAATCATATTCAAACATGTTTTTCTGAATTAAATGAGGACTTTGTGAAGATCTTTCAAACACTTCATTGTCAGACTAGTTGATCTGAACTTTCTTCTCTTCTGAGTGAATGAACTTATCTTTCTCTGGAACTTATCTGCTTTCTGATCTTTCAACAAGTGATGAACAAACGTAGTGAACTGAAATTGAATCTTTTCAACTTTTTGACCTAGATAGAACTTTCTCCTTTGAAATGCTTCATCCTTTCTGAATACAACATTTAAGAATGTTCTTGTCATTTTCAACCTCTATGTCATCATCTTGAATCTTCCTTAAACTGGGCTTGTATTTCCTCCCCTGAGATTCAAATAACATCTTATATTGATATCCTCCCCTTGTTTGAAAGATTTTCTCACAATCTCACATCATCATCTGATCTAGCATTTTTCCATGTTTTCAGATAATTTGTACATGAAGCCATCAATTCCTTAAGAGTTTAAGATTCTGTCCTCATCACTTCTAGGTGTGTTAACTCCTATGAGAGGTGATTCAATGGACGTTTTTGACTTATGGTCCATCATTTGATGGTTTTTAAAGTTATCTTTTGAAAATCCTTTTAAGAAACTTTTGCCTTAGCAGTATGTATATGATTTTATTATTAAAAATCATACTGCTTACAACCATTTTGAAAGGATTAAGTGTGTAACAGACACTCAATCAAAATTTTGGTTTAAAGCAACCTCTGGTTGTGTGAGAACCAATGTTTTTAGTTATAAATAACCGCCTGTGTATAGATAAACCTATTCAAAAGGCTTTCTTTACAGGGTTTCCAGCTCGTGGCATTTGTTACCTCTAACACAAGTGTTAGATTCACTTTTGCTCGCTGTTCTTTCTATCAGATATCCGTAGATTAGTCACATTATACTTAAAAGTATAAAATGATAGAAAGTGAGTTGTATCAGTGATTAACTGATCAACTAATTTATCAATTCAATGTGAAACATCATAATCAGATTTCAAGAAAGAAGTTTTAAGGAGTTTTGAAGTCCCAAACTTTTTCTATCATGAACCTATTATATCAGCAGCAATGATCAGCTTTCAGCAGCAATGATCAGCCGATTTCACTTGAAATAACCTTTCAGCTTAAATATTCATACCTGAAACTGTTAGTCTAAAACCAAAAGAACAAAGTACAAAGTACTTGTCTTGAATTAGAATAATCATAGAACTAATTGTATGAATAACTTCAAATATTGTTAATAATAGACTTAGATAACAAAGTTAGATGCATTAACAAAATCTATATACAAAAACACATTATATTGAAAAAATTAAAGATTAAGCATTCCAATACTTGCTACCAAGTACTGAAATCTACTAACATCAAAAGCTTTGGTAAGAAGATCTGCAAAGTTTTGATCTGAAGCAATTTTCATTACTTGAATTAACCTTTTCTCATTGCAATCTCTTATAAAATGATGTCTTATTTCAATGTGTTTTGTTTTAGAATGTTGCACTGGATTTTTAATAATGCAAATTGTACTACTATTATCAATATGTATAATGGTATGTAAGAAATTGTACCCATAATCAAGAAGTTGGTTTTGAAGCCATAGAACTTGACCACAGCAACTTGCAGCAGCTACATATTCAGCTTCAGTTGTTGAATTTGCCACAATTGTTTGCTTCTTACACTGCCATGAGATAAGTCTGCATCCAAGGAATTGACATCCTCCGGTTGTTGACTTTCTGTCCAAGCTAGCACCAGCATAGTCACTGTCTGAGAATGCTATCAAATCAAAAGGTGATTCTCTAGAATACCATAAACCCAACCTTGGTTGACCTTTGAGATATCTAAAAATTCTTTTGACTGCTGTTAAATGAGAAACCTTTGGAGTTACTTGAAATCTTGCACAAGCACAAACAGAGAACATTATATCAGGTCTTGATGATGTAAGATACATCAAAGAACCTATCATAGATCTGTATGTATGTACATCCACATTTTCTCCATCTGCATCTTTAAGAAGTGGCTTCTCAGGATCAATTGGTGTGCTTGCCGTTTTTGAATCAGCAAATTGAAATTTTCTAAGTATCTCTGCAACATATTTGTCTTGACTAATAAATATGCCTTCAGATGATTGCTTAACTTGCAGACCCAAAAAGAATGTAAGTTCTCCCATAGAACTCATCTGAAACTTATCTTTCATAAGTTTTTCAAATTCTAAACACATCACCTTCCTTGTAGATCCAAAGATAATGTCATCCACATACACCTGTACTAACAGAAGATCTTTCTTGTGTTGTTTGATGAAAAGTGTCTGATCAATCTTTCCTCTTTGAAATCCATTCTCTAATAAATAGGAAGCTAGTGTTGCATACCAAGCTCTTGGTGCCTGATGTAGGCCATATAGAGCTTTAACTACCTTGTACACTTTGTCTGGATGGTCAGGATCAGTGAAGCCTGGAGGTTGTGTAACATACACCTCTTCTTCAATTGAACCATATAAAAATGCACTCTTGACATCCATTTGGTAAACTGTGAAGTTCATAAATGAAGCATAAGCTAAGAAAAGCCTAATTGCCTCAATTCGAGCTACTGGAGCATAAACCTCATCATAGTCTATCCCTTCTTCTTGTGTGTACCCTTGTGCTACTAATCTAGCCTTATTCTTAATCACTATGCCTCTTTCATCCCTTTTATTTCTAAAAACCCATCTAGTGCCAATTACCCTTACACCACTAGGTAAATCAACTAGCACCCATACCTTTTGAATTTTGAACTGAAGAAGCTCCTCTTGCATAGCCTCTAACCAGCTTGAATTCTCTAGGGCTTTATGAATATTCTTTGGTTCATCTTGTGAGAGAAAACATACAAACAAACAAGAGTTTGAAGACTCATGTTGCTTTGAAGCATAAAGGGCATCAAGAATCCCTTTTTGATCTGAAGACATCAATTGTTGTCTTGTCTTCACACCAGATTGTACATCTCCAATCACATTTTCTAGGGAGTGGACTTTGTGAATTCGTGTTTGTGGAGTGGAAGGAACTTGATAATCAGATGGAATATTGCACAAATCCACCTCATCTTCTGAAAAGTCTGATTTTGTTTCTTCTGAAGGACTATCAGCAGAGACAATTTGCTTATCAGCAGGAATTATTTGATCATCAGCGGGAACATTTTGCTCATCAGCAGGAACATTTTGCTCATCAGCAGGAACATTTTGCTGTTCTTCTGTTCTTCCTTCTCTGATTTTATCTTCAACATCTTCTTTAGCTTTGCCAGAAGAAGATTCTCCATTGGTTGAAGTTGATTCCACATTGGTATTTGACCATATTGGCATCATCACATAATCTTGATGTGTCTTCTTGTCTAACCTTGCCTCATCTGTTGCTTGTGAACCTGAAAAATCATTAGTTTCTGCAACAACAGGCACATAATTCATTGAATGGGTTAGAGTTTCAAGATCAAATAGCCATTTTGGTCCTTGACCTTCTACATTAGACTTGTTCTCTAACAACTCTATATGTAGACTCTCTTCTACTCTCTTAGTTCTTATGTTGTATACTCTAAAAGCTTTGCTATTGAGAGAATATCCAACAAAGAAACCTTCATCTGCTTTACCATCAAATTTTCTCAAATGGTCTAAGGTATTCAGAATTGTCACATGACATCCAAAAGGTCTAAGAAATCCTATTGCAGGTGTTCTACCTCTAAAAAGCTCATATGATGTCTTATTGTGAGGCTGTACTATTAAAACTCTGTTCTGAACATAACAAGCAGTGTTGACTGCTTCGGCCCAAAAAGTTATAGGCAACTTTGAATCAGCTAACATAGTTCTAGTAGCTTCTATTAGTGTTCTATTCTTTCTTTCAGCTACTCCATTCTGTTGAGGAGTTCTAGCAACACTAAATTCTCTCTTAATACCTTTTTCTTTGCAGAAATCATCTATAACTCTATTTTTGAATTCTGTTCCATTATCACATCTAATGACTTTTACTCTTTTGCTTACTAGGTTTTCTATCTCTGTAATGAAAGTCTTAAGAATGTTTGATGTCTCATCCTTAGTACCTAAAAAGAATACCCATGTAAATCTACTATAGTCATCAGTAACAACTAGACAAAATCTCTTATGCATTATACTACTTACTGAAACAGGTCCAAATAAGTCCATATGAAGCATAAACAATGATTGATTGATAGAGTTAAAAATCTTGGGCTTACAAGAGACTTTGTGTTGTTTGCCTTTAAGACAAGCAATGCATGTTTGATCATTTTCAAAACGTTTTTGAGGTAAACCTCTTACCAAACCATTCTTAATGATTTTATTTATGGTTTTGAAGTTAATATGACCAAGTCTCCTATGCCATAACATAGATTCATCTAATGTGGCTTTTGCAACAAGACAAGTTAAAGCATCTTTAGAAACAATGTTATTCATATCAACACTGTACATATTGCCCTTCCTAGGAATTTTAAGAAGTACTTGACTTTCATCAGGCATCTTAAAATCAGGAGAAAGTACAAGACATTCAGTCTTAGTAAAAAGAACATTATTCTTTCTATCACACATTTGTGAGACACTAAAGAGATTATACTTAAGCTCTTGCACATAAAACACATCTTCAAAATCTAATTTACTGGTTTTGATAGTACCTTTACCAGTAATCTTTCCAACAATTCCTCCTCCAAAGGTAACATATCCACCATCAATTGATTGAAAGTTGGAAAGATAAGACATGTTGCCTGTCATGTGCCTTGAACACCCACTATCTGAATATCCTTGATCTTCATGATCTGTTGGTGAATGTCTCTGCACAAAATAAAAGAATTAGTTTTCTTTGGGGATCCAAGCCAACACTGACTTGGATCTGCCTCTTGCATCAATGAAATGTAATCTCTTGAGGACTGTTGATGCAACATTGGATTTAAGAATCCAACATGTTGAGGCCTTAACAGCATTTGCCCTGATTCCCTTAGCAGCAGTATGCTTAGCAGAAGAAACTGCTAGCTTTGTAGTTGTACCCTTTGGTCTCCAAACTTGTTTTTGGACCACTGCTTTTGTTTGAATGGGCCTTTGAACAATATTAGATGCATGTTTGAAAGTTGTTTTTGCACCCTTAATTGTTAATTTTGGGTAAACAGTCATATATGGTTTTTCAGCAGAAACCATTTTCCTTTAAGCAGGAACAGTTTTTGTGACTGTTTTGGGTTTTGATCTTTTAGAATTAGAGTGAAAATGAGATTTAGGTGTTTGCCTTTTGTATTTCACTCTATTACTTTCATACCCAGATACCCATTGGTTACAGAAAGCCGCAAGATGGTCAAAACTACCACAAATGAAACAAGCTTTATTGTGAAAAGCAAAGTCATCACCTAGTTGGTAAGACTTGAGGTTATTCCAATTTCTTTGGTTACCTCTGGGCTTGTTTGTGGTTCTATATTGTTCACAATATCTAACTGGTTGCCTAACATATTTTTCATTGGTTTTAGGCCTATCAGTATTGTGTTTGACTATCTTAGGAACTTTTGTTCTTGCTTTCTTAACCACTTCAGGTTTAGACATAACCTGTTTATTTACAAAGGACACCTTGTCCTGAAAAAGTAATGTTTTACATGAACATTTACTTTCTTTCTTAGGCTCATCAGCTACTATGTTAGAGTTTGGTTGAACTCCATATTGTAACTCAGGTAGCTGAAATTCAGGTAATCCTGAATGCTCTAGGTCAATACCTGGGGGTTTTGGGATACCTCTATAAGGGGGTGGGGCTGCATTATATCCTAATCCTGACTTAACTTTATTATTCACTTGACTGTCTATTATTTTGTTTACATTTTTAGAAGCATGTTCAAGCTTCTCTTTAGTCAATTGAAGGTTTTCTTTCTCAGTCTTAACCCTATCCAATGCTTCTTTTAAGGCTTCAATGATTTGATCTTTAAATTGATTATCATTTTCAAGTAAAGTTTTAACATCAGTAAAGGTAAGTTCATTCCTTTTATAGTGGAGGATTTGCCTCTCTGCAGATTCTAAACCACTTTTATAATTGAAACAATCTAGATCAGATTTGGCGTATCGAACCTTTTGGTCATCATACTGTTTAATTAAGATTTTTAAGTCTTTAAGAGCAGTACAAGTATTTGAACAGGTTTTATGATCATGTACCTCAGGTGCAGTAAATGCCATAAGAGCCATCTGTGAAGAACCCATTTCTTCATCATTCACGAAGCTCCAATCAAAACCTAACCCATCAATTGCTACCATAGCTTTTGGTTCAGACATCTCCCCTGTATTGGATTTTCTTCCAACATCTCTATTTCTGCTATCTTGCTGTCTTGGCCTTCTACATTCTCTTGAGAAGTGTCCCATCTTGTGACAGTTGTAGCATTCTATCTTTGACTTGTCATAACCAGCAGGATCATTGCTACTGATTGTGATCTTCTTCCCCGTCCTTTGATAGAATTTCTTAGCTCTCATGCTAAGAAGAGAAATTTGCCATTTTAGATCCATTTCCTCCAGATCATCATCATTGATCTCTTGAAGGTCTTCATGAGTTAACATGGATCCATTATGTTTGCTTGTGAAGAAAGCACAACATGTTTTCTCATCCAAAATTCCAAAAGTACTGCTTGATGAACTTGCAGCACTTGCACCATCATGAACTTTTTCATTAGTAACTGGAACTGAATTACTAGGAGATGACATAAATGCCATGTTCCCAGTGCTTGAACTAGTACCTCCAGTTTTCTTCAAATCTTGCTCAACAATCTTAAAGTTGCTATACAGATCCATAAGATCCATGGTGTCAATGTCTGACTTGTTCTTCCAGACAACAACATGCATAGCCCATTCTTCAGGTAAGCTTCTCAGAAATTTTGAGTTTAAATCTTCTTGAGGTATTTCAACTCCAAGAATAGCAAGTTGACTCACAATATTCTGTAGCCTGTTGAACATATGGTCTAAAGATTCATGGTTGGTTGATGTGAAATTTTCAAACTGTTGCTTAAGAAGAGTCTTCTGGGTCTTCTTGGTGGCTTCATTCCCACCATACCTTGCAATAATGGCCTCAAATAACGATTTTGCATCTTTGAATTTGCTGAAGTTTATAAGTTGATCATTTGGAATGGTCATCATCAGCATACTTCTGGCCTTTAGGTCATTCTTCTTCTTAATTCGGTCTTCTGCAGTTTGTGGCTTGGTTTGCAGTTTATCAACTTCCTTACCATCAACTGTTGATGTAGTGGTTGTAGGCTTGTAAGAATCTCCATCTTCAATAATTTCCCACAGTGCATAATCTTGCACTTGAAAATATTGTTCTATTCTTAACCTCCACATCTCAAACTCATTCTATTTGAGCATTGGTAACTTAGCAGCAACATTTGTTTGAATAGACTCAACATCCATTTCTAACTTCTTCTTCTAAAACAAAAATATCAACCTGTAGCTCTGATACCACTTGTTGAGGGTCGATTACACGGTAAGGTGGTTAAACCTTCGTTCTTTGTGTATGAGATATGTTTGTGTGAATATGATTAAGTATGCGGAATCTACTTAACCACACTTAGAAGATTTATGTTTATTGTTATGGAAATGGAATAGTTAACACCAAACGATTCAATATTATTCAAAAATAATACGAGTGATCTTTAGCTTATCACTAGGGTTACAAAGACCTTGAATCTTATGTTTGTTCTTTCTATTGTCTATATATGAGAGTTGTGTATGGCATTGTCACACTTATATCTACATATCTAAGATTTTCCTTTTATAGTTCAAGGAAATATCTTTTACAAACTACATGACTCAACAAATAACTAGCTTATGACTAATCACTATTCTAGCTTAGTCATACAAGATACAACACGTATCTAGGATAAACAACTCACTTGGAGTGTTCAATTTGATGACTAGAACTAAGATATTATCTTTTTATGCAAGTGTTGAATAAGTCGGTCTTATCTACACAGCTGTTTGTTATGAGTCATAGCTGCACAGTCATAGCAGCAGCAGAATCAAGCAGCAGTATTCAACAGCAGTAGGATTCAGCAGCAGAATCACGTAGTAGCAGAATAAAGCAGCAGCAGAATCAAGCAGCAGCAGAAACGAATCACCTTCAGTGGAAACAGTTTTCAGTAGAATCCATCAGTGGAAACTTGCTTTGATTCTTTTGATTATTTAATTCCTAACAATAATCTTTACTTGAACTTGGAAATAATTATAGCATGAATCTTTATCTTGGACGAAAAACTTCTCTTCGTGCATATACTCTTTATTTGTCGACTTTTCTTCATCTTTTCGTTATTTCCTTCGACATAGTTGTACCTAAACCTAAACACATCTCTTGCACCTTTTAAGCATAAAATGTTCACAAATACAACCAAATAACTTTCACAAACATACGAATAACGCTACTAAAATATGTACAAAATGAGCGTTATCAATAATCATGGAGTAGTAAGGTGATTATGGTTAGGTTTATTTTCGATGATCCGCCAGAGCTGGAGGGATCTACCCAAGGACAAATCCAATAGATTAGAATTCGAAGTCCTTAGTTAAGATTGAAAAAAGGAGTAAAGTGATGAAAGAAGAAAGAAAGGATTGAAGAATTAAAAGGAAAAGTTTATGAAAGGGTGAAAAGAAATAGCCCTCTATGAATACTTATGGCAGAAACTAGGTCAATACATCTGCTATCGGTAATCATAAAATTGATACTAATATTGAAGACAAGACCTCATGGACCCAGTGACGCGCTGCACAACCCCTCCTAGCCACTCAGTTATCTCTTAAAATATATTTGTTTCATTTCTCATAGAGAACCTTGCATAATCTATCGACCTCTCACTCCGAGATGTGTTGATATTGAAAAGGAGGCCCTCTGCTCCATGCCTCCGACGACTAAAATTAAAACGCATGTAATCGAGTCTAGAGCCATGAGATTCATTAAAAGATCTCTTAAGATACACTTCCATAACATACACTTGTGTTCGCCAAAAAGGACACACGGTGTATAAGAGTCTTTATGAGATCTTCGGATCTTGCCTTACATATTATGGTGTTTACTTGTTTCAAACAGTCTACAGTCATTGAGTGATACTTTGGTATACTTAAGCAGCTCACCTGAATTGTTGGTATACTTCGGTATACCTGTGTAGGCCTTCTTAAGGGTATCCAATTTAGGAACAACCTTTGTAAGGATTAGAGAGGGTTTTCACACTATGTTGTTAATTCTCTCAAAGTCTTAGCTTGTAAGTGCTAGAAATCTTGCCAAGGAGATTATTTTCACGAATCGAGTCCTTAAGACGTGGGTCATTACTTGGATTTATCCTATGTAATGATAAATTGTCCCTCAATGGGATTAGGATGGCTGATGTGCCTGATCAAGGTGAATGGAATCAAGACATTCACTAGTAAAACAATCGTAGTGGTCTAGTGTCTAAGAAAAGTCCACGATGATCGATTGGTGATTTCAACTAACAATATTTATGCAGGTACTGATGAAAATCCCCTTGGAGAAATACCGTACACCATCATTTCAGATATCTAACATCTTCACCACCACATACTCATACTTATGAAGTTCATCCTCAACAAGCATAAATCAAGAATGTTCTAAGACAAAAGATCAAGTTAAAGACAATGAGTTACATCAAAGTCAAGAGCTAATCAAGAAAGTCAAGAACAAGTTCAAGTATCAAGTGAGGAAGACATAAGTATGAAGCTCAAAGTATTATCAAGAAGTATGAGTATGTTGGAGAAGATGACATGGCAAACTTATGAAGATGTTGATCAAAGGCAAGAAAGATCAAAAGACAATGATGGAAGATCACAAAGCATGAAGGAACAAAGAATCAAGACTATTCTATGACAACACACAAAGTTCAAGATCAAGAAGACAAAAGACCTAATCACGTGGAGCATCATTTGAATAACCACCCCTTAGGGGGAGATTGTTAGCATTAAAGAAATGTAAAAAGAAGTGATGGTCATTCTCAATTAAGAACTTTGTAATGTGGCATAGACGTTATAATAGTTTAAGTTAATTGGGCCATAGACTTGGTAAATCTAATATGTTATTATTAGTTAAATATGTAAGCTTTATAATAGTTCATGTAAACAAATTCCAAGCCCAAGCCCATAGAAAGCCCATGAGGCATCTAGTCTTATGTATAAAAGACACCACACACCTCATTTGTGGAGTGTGCTTGAGTGTGTAAGTGTGTGTTTTATGAATGATATACATGTTCTGTTTCTCTTCTTTCTCTCTCTAGTCTAACACCACTTACATCTCTTGCCACCATCTTTACTCAATATTGTGTGATAAGGTTATATATCTAAGGTCCTACACATACATATAACCTCTTTAAATTAATAAATTATTAATTTATCGATATAACAATATATCGCCAAATTAATAAAATATTTCAGTCCCAACATCATTAATTTATTAAGGTTTTACAATACTATATATATTTTTTTATTCTTCAAATGGGCCTTATGTCTAACATGACACGAAGTTATGAGAAAAAGAGTTAGGGTCTTAAATGGGCCATCATATTAAAAAGTGGTATTTCCTTTTAAATCTTACATTACATCTTATAAGAAATATATAGTACTAACAAATATATAGTGTTCACAATTAGAGTTGCCCTACTATTTATACAAAGGCTAGTGATACTTACACCACTTTTATTCATGCACACACAACAATTAAACATATAGCATGTTGTAACATGTGCATTAATGGTGTGACAACTGGAAAATTAGGGAGCCATTTTGAAAACCCGCATTACGTAAAAGTTCATTTATAAATTTATGTTTGAAATATTATTAGTAACGAACTTGTAAAACCTATATTGCGGTTGATTATATTTAAAATCTTTATAGAATTGAATTTGGATTATCGATGTGATGAGAATTTATTTCGCACTACGTTGACTCCGGCACTAGGATAACCTAACAAAATTTTAAATATTTTGAATGACTTGGTTTGGTTTATATATTTACCGATCGTATTATGGAGTTTTAAATTATTGAGGGAACGAGCTCGGTTTGAGTACGTCGAGATATTTTTGAAAAGTTACGGGGTTGGCCTTGCGTTTTATAACTAGCCACTTTACCCCATACTAAAAAAATTATTATTATTATTATTATTATTATTATTATTATTATTATTATTATTATTATTATTATTATTATTATTATTGTTGTTGTTGTTGTTTTACAAAAAATAATAATAATAATAAAAATAAAAAGAGTAATAAAATTTGGTCTTTGTGGGTATAACTTGCCAAACACACACACCTACACTCACACAACATAACTCCATCTCTCATCTCTCTCACCTACACCTAAACCTAGCCGCCACCCTAAAAACCGACCACCATAGCCGCTCCACCGCCGGCCATCACGATACACCACCACCATCAAGTGACTCCCCATCATCTTTTCTATTAGATCTACAACAACACGCGCCCAAACTCGTGTGTTTTAACTTCGAATCCACCCCTACACGCCATTTTCTGCTTGCTCAAAGCTCTCGTGTTTTTTTCTTGTTGATATCGAAGGTGATGACGAGTCATACATGATTGTGACTTGGTTATGTTGTGATGTTTTACACGGTTCTTGGGATCAAAAATGAAGGAAAATGTATTTTTACTAATAAAAACGTGATTCACAATAAGTTTGGTATCCGGGTTAATGATTCTTGTGGGTGTCGAGCGAAAACCGAGAGCCTAGGCTCTCGGCTTGGGTTTATTTTTAAGCTTATGAGGTTTCGTGATTGATTTTTGGTCTCGTAGTTTTGGTGTCGAGAGTATTCAGTTATGTATTCTTTTGATTTGATTCAAGTTTGGTTGAGTAAATTTGATATGTTGCTGTTGTTGTGACACCGAAGACCCAAGGGGTCCGCTTGGTTGTTGTAGCTCGTTAGAGCCAAGCCAAGACCACCCAGATCTTGGGGTTGTCTCTCGGCTTTGTTGTAGCCGACTAGGGGGTGACCCGAGACCAAGTGGTTTGGTCATCACCTCAACATGGTTACTTCTTGTTCTTGTTGCTATTCTTGTTGTTAATAAAATTGTTGCTATTGTTATTTGTTGTTGTCCTTGCGTTGTTGACAAAAGGTAATGGTGAGGTCGAAACCTCGTGGTCTCGGCAATTAAATTAATTTTGGTACTGTGGAGATTGTGTTGACGATATAATATGGGGACCGAGGAAACTATCGAGTTATACGGAGTCGTGGTCACTTGAGTCCAAGAGGGTTATATTACTTACTTTATGACTCTTTGTGCTTGTCACGGATATGTGGCATTAATACCTTCACTTTCTATAACTATGTAACTTATTTAATCGACAGATTAAATGAGAGCTATTTAGTTATATAAAATGAGTATATTAATGGGCATTGTAGCCTACGACGCCCATAGGACGTGGTATGTGTACGGGAATAATGGATTACTAAATATCTCGTGAGGTTTACCAAATTGACGAGTTTGGTAAGTTTGACGATATATTTAGGGAATCTATTAGACTTTGATACTTACCATATAGTACTCAACGTGCTATGTGATTTAGGTTTTGGGTATAAGCTTGGAATAATATATTAAGTAAATAAAGTATGGAAGAATACCAAGTCGACGGATTTGGTAAACTTCGATGTCTTATTTAAATGATATATTGGACTAATATTAGACCCGTAGGTTGTTATTATTTCTTTTGTTTGGATACCAAACGCCAAACTACTAATACGAGAATAATACGAGAAATGGATTTTTGGAAAAGTAAAATGGAATACGTTCGGGATTGGGAATAATTGATTTTGAGTAAATGATCCTGAAACGAGTTTATATTGTTAGGAAGTGCCGAGTCCGTAGTTGCCGTCTTTTGAGTTGCTATACATCTTACTTCTACCAATTTCTTCTTGCTGATTTCTGGACTTGAGGTGAGTCATAGCCCCACTTTTTCTCTTGAACTTTGTTTTCAATACTTGGGGTGAGAAACGTGCAAATTATTTTATGTGGACTATTATCACTTTTATTTTTTTTCAAAACTTGATATGCTTATTGAACTAGGAAGATTTTTCAACCTTAGTCACATAGTGAATTATCGCGTGTGGACTAGTTATGGTTAGATGAATGTTACAACAACCTTAGTCACATAGTGAACCATCGCGTGTGGACTAGATTTGGTTAGATGAGTTACATCAACCCTAGTCACATAGTGAACCATCGCGTGTGGACTAAATAATGGTTGGATTACGAGATTGGCTTATTTGAGGATTTTGGATACTATAGTGTGTACCTATAGGGTTTTGATATTACGGAGGTTATCCGTGTGATTATGATGTTGCGGAGGGTATCCGCAGGTTTTGAGTTAAGCCCTAGTCTAGCTAGCAAGCGTTTTGCATATATGTCCACTTGATTGAATTATGAATTTAAACCTATGATCTCACCAGCGAAAGCTGACTTTTAGCATGTCTTCTCAGGTAATTAAGTGTGGACGCTTGGATTGGAAGGCTTGGCTATGGCACCTGGTTTATGGATCTATTTTTCTAAAAACTCTGATATGTAATGTTGGACCTACTTTCACTTCTTTTGGGCCTTACTTTGATAAATTTGGGATAAATGTAAACTTTAAAACCCCGTTTTGGTTGTGTTTTACTTATGTTTACTTTATTTCGTTCTTTCATGACTTTGAATGGATACCAAACCTCGTAGCACCTCGAAAGCTTGTTGAGTCTTCCCCTGTACCAAATTTTGGGGGTGTTACAAATGGTGTAACATTATGGTATGTGCATAAAAAAAAGTGGTGTAAGTATCAACCCCCTTGTTGGGAATTATACTAACAGTTACCACGGCTAGTGAAGATATTACAACTGCTGAAGAATGCACTTGCAGTGGAAACTCATTACCACTACAAGTACATATATTACCATTGCTGTTTAGATAATTGTTAGGAAACGTGTAAAGATAAATATAGAATAGATTTTATGTATATCTTATTCTATTAGAGTTATACTTATCTTGTAGAAGAGGACTCCTTGTGCTATAAAAGGAGGTCCTAGGTTAAAGGTTAGATATATGTTTTTCTAGAGCATCAAGGTGTAACCCTAGTGATACAAAGATCACTCGTATTATTATTATTAATAATATTGGAGCTTACAGTTTGTTACATACATTGTTCTCATTCATAAACAACTGTTTCATTCACAATCAAACTTCTAAGTATTACTAAGTAGATTCCGCATACTTAGTGATATAACTCAAAGTATCAATCTAACACAGTTCAAGGTGTTTAGATCCATCAAGTGGTATCAGAGCCAGGCTTTGATACTTTGATTTAGAAGACCACAAGTTCACTCAGAAGAATCAATGGAGACAGAAACCAGTCAATCAAACATTGCTGCTAAGCTTCCCAAGCTTAAGTTGAATGACTATGAGATGTGGAGGCTAATGATCGAACAATTCTTTATGGTGCAAGACTATACACTCTGGGAGATCATTATGCTTGGTAATTCCTTCAAACCAAGTACTACCTCAGAGATGGTTGGTGGCAAGGAAGTAGTAAAGGTTAACACTGGACCTGTTACTAATGATGAAAGACTTCAGATGAAGAATGATCTAAAGGCCAGAGGTTTGTTGCTGATGACACTTCCCAAAGATCAAGTTCTAGCATTCAGCAAGTACAAGACTGCAAAGACTCTGTTTGAGGAGATTTGTAATGTTTTTTGGTGGTAATGATTCCACCAAGAAGACTCAGAAGACCCTGCTGAAACAGACTTATGAAAACTTTGGTTCAACAAGTAATGAATCTATTGATAGCATCTTCACAAGGCTACAAAAGATTGTTACTCAACTCACTGTTTTTGGTATTGAGGTGGAAAGGGAAGACCTCAATCTAAAGTTCTTAAGAAGTTTACCCTCTGAGTTTGGAACCAATGTTGCAGTGTGGGAAGATAAGACAGATTTAGAGCCTATGAAACTTAATGATTTGTACAATAACTTCAAGGTTATTGAACAAAGATTGAAGAAAGCTGGCAAACTAAGCACAGGTTCAGGAAGTGTAGCACTCATATCATCATCTGTTGATGATAGTTCAGATGGAGAAAGTGATAGTGATGATGATAATGCTAACATTGTTGTTTCCACTGGTAGTGGAGGTGTTTCCACTGCTAGTTCAAAAAGGCAGATTGCAGGACTTAGTGATTCTACCTTTTATGCCTTTATATCAAGTCAGATGGGTGGTTCAATTCTCAATCATGAGGATTTGGATCAAATTGATGAGGATGATATGGAGGAGATGGACATTAAATGGAAGGTGGCATTACTAAGCTTAAAGGTAAAGAAGTTTTGGAAGAAGACTGGAAGGAAGATTACCATTAATGGTAATGAGACAGTAGGTTTTGACAAAAAGAAGGTGGAGTGCTATAATTTTCATAAGAAGGGGCACTTTGCCAGGGAATGCAGGAAACTAAGGAAACCTGACAACAGGTAAACTTGGTATAAGCAGGACAAGAAGAAAGAACCTACAACTGAAGAGCCAAAGGGGCTATTGGCTATTGATGGAGTGAGCTTTGATTGGAGCTTTATGGCTGAGGATGAAGAAGATGATTCAGAGTCTGCAATGGTTGCTACTGAGCTTGCACTAATGGCTTTTTCTGACTCTGAGGTACAAATTAATAATGCTTGCTCTAAAACTTGTAAGGCCTTAAAAGAGTATGAGAAAATTAAAGCACAATATGATGAACAATTGCTAGAGTTAAATCATACTAATTATAACTTAGCAAATCATAAAAGAGGCATAGGTGTTTTAGAAACTCAATTAGAGCATTATAGGGCAAATGAATCTAAGTTCAATGATGATATTGCTATTTTGAAAAGAGACTTAGATTATCAGGTTGCTGTAAACAAGGTTCTTAGGGAAGAACTAGAAAAGGTTAAAAGGGCTAGTGAGAATATAAAGATAACTTGTAATACATTGGATCACCAATCCAAGTGTATTGACAAAATTTGGGAAACCCAAGTTGTGAACAAAGCCAAGTCAGGAGTTGGATACAAATCAGTTCCACCACCTCTAAGAGGTGTTCCATCACCTCCTGACATTGACTTAGCTCACACAGGATTAGAAGAATTCCAGGAACCAACCATGACCTATGGACCAAAATTTGTTAAAGAATCTGTTATTGAAAAGGTTCAGGTTGAGGTTGATACATTTGATAGTGCTAGTGACTCATCTCTTAAAGATGAAAGTTTGAATGTTGAGTCTAAACCTAGTGTTCCTGAGAATGTAAATGTAGATGTTAAAAAGAGTATTCCTGATGTTGTCAAAGAGAAGCCTAGGTCACAACCTAATTTCACTAGGGCCACTACTAGATATGCAGAGATGTACAGAAGTAGGTCAACAACTCCTAGGGGAAATATGAGGAGTTGGAATCAGGTTAAATCTAGGCAATTTGGTAGTGACTTTGAGTTCAACAACAAACCCTGTCATATATGTGGTAGCTTTGATCATCTCTCTTATAATTGTAACTATCATATGGGTAGAAGGGAAGTGTTTGGGAATACTAGGGTGAATGGCCATAATGCTAATAACTTAACTCACCCAAATCCACTTAGCAAGATGATTCCCAGGTCTGTTTTGCTTAACTCTGGCATAAAATCAATTTCCACTGCTAGACCAGCAGTTGCCACTGCCAGAAATAAAAACAGAGTTTACCCTAAGTCCCTTGTTGCTACTTTTGTTAAATCTACTCAAACAGGGAAAAAGACCAATTTTGAAAAGAAAGTTTACAATAATCACAAGTGGGTACCCAAAATTTCAAAACTAGCAGTTTCCACTGCTAAGCCAGCAGTTACCATTGCAAGGCCAAAGGTTTCCACTGGTGGGTCTGTGAACAATAAGAGGGTAAATATGGGAAATGTTGTTAAGGCCACAACACATTGGGAATGGAAACCAAAAGGAACCATCACCTTAAACAATCCTAATGGTGTATCAATGACCTTTGACAGATACAATTATATTGATGCACGAGGCAGATCCAAGTCATTTGTGGCTTGGGTCCCCAAAAGGAACTAATTCCTTTATTTTGTGTGCTAGAACATTCAAAGACAACAAATGATCAAGGATACTCAGACAGTGGATGTTCAGGCACATGACTGGCAATAAGTCCTATCTTTCAGATTTCAAACCTTATGATGGACAATTTGTCAGCTTTGGAGGAGGAATTGGTGGCAAAGTTTCTGGAAAAGGAACAATCAAGGCTGGAAACTTGGACTTTGAGAATGTGCACTATGTGAAAGAACTCAAGTATAACCTTTTCAGTGTGTCACAGATGTGTGACAAGAAGCATAGAGTTCTATTCACAGAAGATGAATGCTATATCTTATCTAAGGATTATAAGCTCCTGATGAAAGTGAAATTTTGCTTAAGATCCCTAGAAAAGGTAATCTATATAGCATTGACATGAAGAACATAGTGGCTAATAATGATGTTACTTGCTTGCTTGCAAAAGCCACTTTGGATGAATCCATGCTTTGGCACAGAAGACTTGGTCATGTTAATTTCAAGGCCATTAACAAAATTGTGAAAGATGGTCTAGTCAGAGGTTTACCAGAGAAAAGATTTGAAAATGACCAAACATGTGTTGCCTGTCTCAAAGGAAAGCAACACAGAGCTTCATGCAAGACCAAGGCATTCAATTCCATTGATCATCCACTTTTCATGCTGCATATGGACTTGTTTGGTCCTACATCTGTGAGCAGCATCAATTTGAAGAAGTATTGTCTTGTTGTGACTGATGACTTTAGTAGATTCACATGGTTTTTATTTTTAAGAACCAAGGATGAGACCACTGGCATCCTTAAGACATTCATCACTGAAGTTGAAAATCAAGTTGAAAAGAAGATCAAGATCATCAGGTGTGACAATGGGACAGAGTTCAAGAACAAAGTTATGGATGATTTCTGCAGAGACAAAGGTATTAAGAGAGAATTTAGTGTTGCAAGAATTCCTCAACAAAATGGAGTTGCTGAAAGAAGAAACAGAACACTAATTGAGGCTGCTAGAACCATGTTAGCTGATTCAAAGCTACCAGTGACTTTTTGGGCTGAAGCAGTTAACACTGCTTGTTATATACAGAACAGGGTTTTAATGGTTAAAACTAAGAACAAGACACCTTATGAGCTATTCAGAGGGAGACCTCCAACTTTGGAATTTATGAGGCCATTTGGATGTCATGTTACTATTCTTAATACCATTGATCATCTGGGTAAATTTGAGGAAAAGTCTGATGAAGGCTTATTTGTTGGATATTCTACGGTTAGCAAGGCTTTTAGAGTCTATAACTTAAGAACAAAGAAGATTAATTGAAGAGAATTTACATGTTGTGTTTCTTGAAAATAAAGCTAACATGGCAGGTTCAGGACCAGAATGGCTATTTGATCTTGAAACATTATCCAATACAATGAATTATGTACCTCTCACTTCAAGTACAGGAGACAAAGATCTTGAAGATTCAGAAGAATTCATTGATGAAGATGAAACTATCAAAGATGATGAAGATCAAATTGTTATGCCACTTTGGGACTTTGTTGATAATTCTGAAAAGAAAAGTGATGCAGATAGTGTGAATTTTGATGTTCATGCTAGCAGTGGTAACTCAATTCCCACTGCTACACCAGAAGTTTCCACTGGCAGCCCAAATGTGGAAAGTTCATCTCAGGAATCACCTAGTGATGATGTAGAGATCTCAAACATGCCTACAACATATGATATTCCTAGCACATCACAGACTTCAATTCACAAAGTGCATCCACTTGATAATGTTATTGGTGAACTTCAATCAGGTGTGAAGACTAGAAGACAGACAAAGAAAGATGATATTCATGGGTTCATTAGTGAAGTTTATGAGTCCAAGAAGCATAGGAGAAAGAATGAATGTTTGTTTTTCTGTTTTCTCTCACAAGTGGAGCCTAAGAATGTTTATATGGCTTTAGAAGAATCTAGCTGAGTTGAAGCAATGCAAGAGGAGTTGTTGCAGTTTAAACTTCAAAAGGTTTGGGTTCTTTGTGATTTGCCTGATGGTATGAAGGTCATTGGTACTAAATGGGTTTTCAGAAACAAGAAAGATGAAAGAGGTATAGTCATCAGGAACAAAGCTAGATTGGTTGCTCAAGGATACACTCAAGAGGAGGGTATTGACTATGAGGAAGTTTTTGCTCCTGTTGCAAGGATTGAGGCTATTAGATTGTTTCTAGCCTATGCATCCTTTATGGGCTTTACTGTCTATCAAATGGATGTTAAGAGTGCCTTCCTGTATGGTAAAATTGATGAGGAGGTCTATGTATCTCAACCTCCAGGCTTTGAAGATCCTCAACACCCAAATAAAGTATATAAAGTGGTTAAGGCTCTTTATGGCTTACATCAGGCTCCAAGGAAGTGGTATGAAACCTTAGCTACTTATTTATTGAATAATGGGTTTCATAGAGGCAAGATTGATCAAACTTTGTTCATCAAGAAAGATAAGGGTGATATTCTACTTGTTCAAGTATATGTTGATGATATTATCTTTGGGTATACTAGACAAGAGATGTGCAAAGAATTTGAAAAGCTGATGAAAGATGAATTTCAAATGAGTTCTATGGGAGAACTTACATTCTTTTTGGGGCTGCAAGTACAACAGAGTAAAGAAGGCATCTTTATCAGTCAAGACAAATATGTGACTGAGATTATAAGGAAGTTTAAGTTTACTGATGCAAAACCTTCAAATACCCCTGCTGACAAGACCACTCATCTATTGTTGAAGAATGCTAGTGGTGCTAATGTTGATGTGCATACTTACAGATCTATGATTGGTTCTCTGATGTATCTTACTTCATCAAGGCCAGACATTATGTTTGATGTATGTGCTTGTGCAAGATTTCAAGTGACTCCAAAGACATCACATATGACAGCAGTAGAGAAGATTTTTAGGTATTTGAAGACATATCCTAATCTAGGATTATGGTATCCAAGAGAATCCCCTATGGAATTGATCACATACTCAGATAGTGACTATGCTGGTGTAAGTTTGGATAGAAGGTCAACTACAGGAGGATGTCAATTTCTTGGATGTAGATTGGTGTCATGGCAGTGTAAGAAGCAAACTATGGTAGCTACTTCAACCACTGAAGCAAAGTATGTAGCTGCTGCTAGTTGTTGTGCTAAGATCTTATGGCTTCAGAATCAATTATTAGATTAGGGGTACAATTTCATGAACACCATTATATATATAGACAATAGTAGTACCATATGCATAATTAAAAATCCTGTGCAACACACAAAAACTAAACATATTGAAATTAGACATCATTTTATCAGAGATTGTTTTGAGAAAAAGCTTATTAATGTTGTCAAAATCCATACTGATGACAATTATGCTGATTTATTAACAAAAGGGCTTGATGTGGGTAGGTTTCAGTACTTGGTAACAGGTATTGGAATGCTTAATCCATAAATCTTTGATGTCTAATACTTTTTCAGTGTTGCAGGATAGTTTTTAGGTACTAATATTGTTTGTATATGTGTGTATGGTTTTCTAATAACTTGTATGCAGAGAAATTAAGGCTCAGTGGAAATAGTCATACAACAGTGGAAAGATTGGTGATAAAAGCAAAAGGAAAGAGTAATTTTATTAATGCAAAGGAAAGTACAATACAACCATTCAGATAACAAAGTCACCAAGAAAACATCACAAAACATAAACCAACAACCTAACATCTAAACCTTCATCACATCTACTCCATAGGTTTCTTCCCATTTCCCTCATAATCATGCTTGCCTTTGGAAGCTCTCTTTCTCTTGTCATCAAAAGAAAGTTGCTTCCTTGGACAAGCAAGGCCCAGAACTTGCTTGGGAGGCTTTGGTGCTTGTGCAGGCTTCTCAACAGCAGGCCACTTCATGTTGCTTATGGCAGTCTTCAATGCTGTAGTGAGGGCTTTTGGAAGTTCTTTGGAAAGATTGAAGGTTGGATCATCATCATCAGAGGAAGAACTGGAATAA